>JAFNEN010002919.1:0-11895 GCA_019343175.1 Oedothorax gibbosus
GGGGATTTAGGGTGCATAAAAGGGGAAAAAAATGAAGAAATGTTGCAATAAAACTTAATAAATCCCTTTCCATTATTTAAAAGAACGAAGTTAAACCATTTTTTTCCCCACTAATTCGTATACTAAATCTTATCACCAAGAATTACCCCGAAGGAGAAAAGATTCTATTTCCCCTTCATCAATAGCAAGTTTTTCAGTTTCGATCATGGTTTTTTGCCCAAATTTTTTTTTAGGCTTTAAAACTTTTTTTGGGGGAAGGGAAAAAATATTAAAATTTCCTTTATATTTTCCTAAAAATTTTTTTTTTCCTGAAAATACAACGTTATTGAAATTTTGAACCAAAAAAAAAATATATAAAAAATAATAAAATGACCGGTTTTTTTTTAAAAAAAAGTTTTTAAACCTTTTTGTTCGTCAATAAAAAATAAAAACCAGACTAATAATGCCTTTTTTTTTTTTTTATATAATTTAAAAAAAATTTTTTTTTTTTTTTTTTTTGGGGTTTTTGAAAAAGATTTTTTTATTTCCCCTTTTAATTTCTTACGACTTTTTTTAAATATACAAAATTTCCCCGGAAAACCCTTTTTAAATTTTTTAATAAAAATTTAAAAAATTTTTTTATAGTCCTAAATTGGCAATTATAAAAATATATTTTAAGGAAAAAAAATTATGGATTTTTACAACCCCCAAAGAAGGTATTACGCCAGCCCGGGGCCCCTACCATATCAAAAAAACCCCCCCCAACTTAAAGGAAAAAGACTTTTGGGGGCCTCCCTTCCCGAAAATTTTCTTTATTTTTTTTTTTTAAAATTTTAAATTTTTTAAATTTAATGTTAATTAATACTAAAAAAAGGGTTTGTGCGTAGATTGGCTAAAAAAAAATAAAATTGGGGGGGGGGGGATTTCTAAGGGGAAAAATTAATTTTTTTTAAAATGCTTAATGTACTGCAAATTTTTTATTAAAATTTTTTTTTTTTAATTAAACTATTATAAAAATCTTAGTTTTTGAGGTTTTTTTTGAGATAATTGGGGAACTTGATTTTTCCCAAATCATTTGCAATTGGTTTAAAAGGGCGTTAGTTCTTTCGAGTATTTGGGGGGGGTTTTTACCCCCCACTTTTAAAATCCCATTTAACTTCTATTCGGAAGAGGGTATTTTTTTGTTGGTATTGGGCGCGATCGGGGTTATCTTTTTTTTTTTGTTTTGGTAGGAACCTGCAATATCAGGGGAATTTGGGTTTTTTGGGATTGTTGCGTGAAAAAGTTTTTTGTGGGGTTGTGAAATTTTTTGCCCTTTTTAATTTTCCTTTTTGGGGTTTTCGGTTTCCCGTATTTGGCCCATTGGATATGGTTTTTCCTTCGGGCTTTCCCCCAAAAATTTGGGGTTAGTGTCGTTATATGACTGTAAGAAGTGCCAACCCCGGGGTAGCTTGGGGAAATTTTCCATTTTTTTGATTGCCCCCGGGAAATTTTGAAGACCTGGTCTTCGCCTGTATAATCAAAAGTCTATTATTTTGGCTTTTTGTATTTTTTGGAAAAAGGGTTTATCGTTTTGGGGACCGTGAGTTAAGATCCGAAGCTTTTTTAACTATTAAAAAAGGCCAAAAATTTTTTTGGGGAAACCCTCCCTTTTTGATTGTTTTGTTCGGGAGTGTGAGATATATTTTTTGGGCCCTTTTTTCAAAGGTTTAATCTTTAAAATCTCACTCGCCCCCAGATTTTTTTGCGGCGACTTTTTTCCTAAATTTTGAAAAACGCTGTTATAAACGCGTTGCATTTTTAGAACTTTACTTTAGTTTTCACATGGAAAAAATCTTTTTCGGGGTTTTTCAAGTATATGAAATGGAAATTTTTTAACCCCCATTTAAAATTATAAAAAAAGGGTTTTTTGGGTTTTCTCAGGGGACGGTTATTAAAAAATAAAATTATAAATCCAAAAAAGTACCCCCAAACGATGTGCTGTGAAAGGAAGCTAAAATTTCTTTGATTTTTTTTTTAATTTTCCCCACTGTCCCTTGGGGACGGCGGGGGGAGGGGGGCTTTTTTAAACTTTTTATTTGAATTTTTTGCCAATTCTGTAAAAATTTGGTTTGGGGAATTTTTGGCCCCCAAACCCCCCGGGGAAAAATTTGAGTGGGGAATTCCAAAATTTGGTTATTTCTATAAGTTTGGGCAATTTTTTTTTGCCGGGAATGTCAGAACCCAAAAAACAACAATTTTGCTAAAATGGTCAATAGCCCAAGGGGAAAAAAAGCGTTCCGGGGTTGTTACTTGGAAGGGGGCCTAAAAAAACCCCCCAAGTTAATAATTCGGGTTTTGGAAGGGGGTTTAAAAATTTTTTTTTTTGGGGGACTTAGAACCTTAAACCTTTTTTTTGGGGGCTTTTTTTTCATGGGCCGCAAAGTTTTTGATATTTTGTAAATTTTTCCAAAATTTTTCTCTCTATCGAATGGTACTTTTTTTTTTAAAAAAGCAAATTTCCGGTTTCGAACCTTCCGAAAAATATGGTAAAAAGAGAACGGGGGCCATATTGTTCTACATAATCGTTTGGCCCCGACCGCTTCGGTCTATTAAAAATTCTTTTTAAAATTTTTATCCATAATGGGGTTTTCTGAAAAAATTTCAAAATTTGAAGGGTTTTTTCTAAATAGCAATTATTTTTTTTAAAAAGTGTATCTTTGCGCTGTTCTTCCACAAAAACAAATATTTGGAACATCTGTACAACCGTTTGACAGTGTAAAAGACGCCCCCTAATAAGAGATCAGAAAGAAAATTCTCCGATCCTTTGATGTGTTCGAAGGTAAAAGTCATTTTTTTAGATAATTCTAGCACCCAAACGGATAGTCTGTTAGCAGGGGATTCAAGTTTAACTAATAGTTCAGGGACTTACAATCTGATAAGATTGTAAATTTGCGCCCCGAATAAGTAAGTTTTTATAGTGTCTAATTGATAACAAGAAAGCGTACGTTTCGAGTTGTATTGCGGGCCATTTTTTGTTCATGGGGTTTTAGCTTAGGGGAAAAAAATACTAATCGGTTTCTGAGCAAAACCATTGTTATCTCTCTGAAGGGGGCGCCACCACCGCAATTTTGGACGCGTCTGTATTGAGATAAAATGGCTCATTGAAGTTTGGATGCGTTAATCGAACTCAGATAAGAGTTTTGTTTAATCAATTCGAAAGATTTTTGAGCTTCGCTTGTCCTTTAAATTTTGATTTCTTTTTTGTCAACTCCGTTAGTGGTGGGATGATTTCAGAAAAGTGTTCAATGAAGTCTCTGTAGTAACTACTGACCCCACTAAAACGTCTTAGGCTTTTTAATGTTTTTGGGACAGGAAAATGTTCGATGTTTTTTTAATTATCAGGAACGGGTTTTTTTTATAGAATCTTTATCTACTATGGGGCCAAAGAAATTGTATCTGTGTCTGCAAAAAGCGGCACTTTTTGGGATTTAAAGTAACTTGATACTGACGAAAACGTTCGAAAACCAACCCTTAATTTATAAAGCGAGTTATCCCAGTGACTCAGACGGTATAATTACATCATCGTTTTTATATGGGGAAATGTTTTCGGGTTGTAACCATTTAACATAGTATCAGCTATTTGTTGAATATTTGAGGGGATTTTTCTTTAAGCCAAAGCTGAGATGACGATGTGAAATTTCCGTAAGGACTAGAAAACGCAGTCAAATGTCGTCTTCTTCCCGTAACTTTAATTTGATGGAAACTAGAATTCTATCGGGTTACTAAAATAATTAGAGCCTCTTAAAGAATTTAATATATAGATATTAGTGGAGTTTTTTACGTAAAGAAATAGTAACTAAGTTAGCTTTCTGTAATCATTCCAATCTCCAATCATTAATTTGTTTTTTTTCGACAAAAATTAAAGGGAAAGAATATGGACTATTAGATTTTTCCAGAATTCCTGCCTTTCTATTGTTCTTTGTGAGCGAACTTATCTCTTAGTGCGACTGGAATAGGGAAGGGTCTGCTTTGAATCGGAGTAGAAACTGTTATCTCATCGGTGGGGCTTCTATAGTGCATTCTCCAATATTTGGGTAGTGAAACACTAAATATATCCGCGTATTCAAAAATTAATCAATATTTTTTGTTTTGCTTCTACTGGACACCTGAGAGTCAAAATGTTCAGCTTTTAAGTCCTGTCTACGGGCGTTGCGTTTTGTTTCTTTTAGGTCAATATCTGAATCTACCCGAACGACTTTGGTGTTTTTTGTCAAATGAATATTTCTATGTGAAAGATTTTTTATTAAAGGGATATGCTTCCTTTTATCAACTCTGGCAGATGGATTTAGAACTTCTTATCTTGTGGTTTTTATCGTTGGTTCTACCGAATTTTCCGACCCGGAGTAACATGATTATTTAATTTAATTTTTACTACCGAAGATTAAACCCTGGAAATAACTTTAAAATTTTTTGGAACTTCCCAAAGTATCGATATAAATAAAAGTTCACTTTCCCGACGTCATTTTCTTTATTGGAGTACTTTCAAACCCCCAATTAAAAAAATTTTGAGTAGCAAAATTTAATTTTACACAAAACCTCTTTTAAGAAAACAAAATCCCAATATGGATTTCATAGTCATTTCCGAAACATCATCCCCTTATTAACATAGGATGAATTAATTGTTTGGATCCAATTGAAAACTTCATTTTAAGGAACCAATATATTAATGTCATCGCCTGAAACTATGTAAACCTTAATGTTAGTTTTTTTGTATATTTTCATTGAAAATGTTTGGGATACATTAAGTACAAAGCACTGCATAGTGATAAGGGCGCACCAAAGACATTGAAAGGGTTTTTGGTCAATAAAAATAGTGATAATTGGTAATGAACAATACCGTCCCGTTCCCAAAAGTTGGGTCCGGTTTATCTCTACCCCCATGATTGATAAGATGGGAACTCGCGAGGATTTAGCGGTCCCCGGAGAAGTTTAAATTGTTATCTCTCGGTCTCTCATTGTAGCGAGGCGGATTGTAACGTGTCGTTTGATTAGGCGGATTGCGAAAAGGTCGCGGCTAGTCCTCGTGTCATTGTTGAAAAACCTTTCGCGATTAGCCTTGCTTCGGCAAATCCCCCATTTGGAATACTTCGAGTATTAGCATTGTGTTTTAAAAAAAAACAATCATCTGGCCTATATTTGGATTCCTACGGCCACAAGAAGACATTGTCTAAGGCGAGCAGTATTTCTAGGAGGTACGTATGGTTTTCTTTTGGAAGCTTAAATTTTTATTTTGTCCGTCAATTTTTTTTAAAAAATTTATTAGATTCTTCTGCCTGTTTTTGAATTATTTGTGTAAGTTTGTTTTCATACTAGTTTGCGGTTGTGCATTAGTTGCATTTAAAGGTTTCAGGTTCTTGTCCTTTGACAGTTTAAAATCGTCAACAGCGCATTTTTTCTACAGCGTCTTCAAAATTTGTGGTGTTCATGAGTAAGGGCTAAGCGACGAAGAGAAGGGTTTAAAACCTTCCAAAAACTTTGTAGCTTGGTTTTGATTTACTATTGTTTGGGCCATCTTCTTTTTCTGTATTTTCTTTACCAAAATAATTGGTTAGGTTTGATACCCGAGCCGCAAAAATGCGTACCGTTCTCCAAGGAACTGTTTACAATTTGAAAACATTTGTTCCGGTGGCACAAAGTGCTTTTAGGTTTTATAATATTTTCCGAATTTAGTTTTAATATTTGAAAATTTTTTTCAGATGTTAGTTCTGGGTCAGGCGATAAGTATTGCAAAAGGGGGGACCTTTTGTTTACTTTTAAAAACCGCTATGGTTTCCGGATCTTCCCATTGTGCAATTTTAGAAATATCTTCTAAGCTCTTTAGAAAATAATTAACGTTGCTAAATATTTCGCCGTCAAAATTAGGAACTAGTTGTCTGATAAACCGGCTATTTTATTGGATTAGGAACGCCCTCGTTGTTTGTGTTCTGTCATGTTTGGTGTTTAAATAATACAAAAGGGGATGAGATGGTTTTGGTAGAAAAAGATTTTACAATTTAAATTCTTAAAAATTTGAAGGGAATGCCCAAAATCGCGTGAGAATATTAAACGGCCACCATATGTCACGGGGGGTTGTTTAACATTAAAGATAGAGTTTGGCCGAAGTGGGTTCGATTAAAGTACATTGCGTTAATTTTGATAATCGTAACTAGATGAAAACAATTAAGTTTAAAAAAATGATTTTTTTCGATTTAAAATCTCTGTATTGTGAATC
The DNA here is from genome assembly GCA_019343175.1 of Oedothorax gibbosus. Taxonomy (NCBI): domain Eukaryota; kingdom Metazoa; phylum Arthropoda; class Arachnida; order Araneae; family Linyphiidae; genus Oedothorax; species Oedothorax gibbosus. The sequence goes on from JAFNEN010002919.1 coordinate 6,233, forward strand.
TAAGCCAAAAATGAAAGAGGAAGTGCAATATAGGAAATTCTTTCAAAAGTTTACTGCAAGCCACAGTAGTTAGAAGGCTGATCATATTGATTTTGTTCTTTAAATTAAAAATAAAACTTGAAATTGTTAGATTTGTCAAAATTCAGTCGCATTAAGATATTAACTGTGTCAACTGTTAGAGAGCTGAGGACACTTGGGCACGCTGATAAACATCGTTCGAATTGTTGTTGGGTTGATTGGGCTTGAAGACTTAATTCAATTTTGAGGAGTTCATGATTTTGGGACAACGATAGTCACCCATTTAATTTTCCTGAAGAATTGAACATTCACTTTCAGCTTGGTGCAGGCCATTAACCTAGAATATGATCCAGTGTCAACTCCAAGTCTAAAAAACTGTTAGGCGATTGCTCACGCAAAAGTTCGCAAAACAGAAAAAAAGTATCTTCCTTCATATCTTTAATAATTTATAGGAAATGAAATAGAATAAGAATGACATCAGTAAAGAATTATTATTTTTTCATGTTTCGAAACTTTATTTCACTCATCTTTCTATTTTCAGATCTCTGTACAGATAATCCATGCAAAAACGGAGGAGAGTGTGAAATAGAGGGAGCCTCCTACAAGTGTACCTGCAAACTGCCATTTTTAGGAAAAACTTGTGAAGAAGGCAATTAATGATTTTAATATGCTATTTTAATTTTAATTTTTCTTAAATAAACAGTAAGAAATGAAATGGAATAAGAATTAAAACAGTGAATACGTATGAAGATTATATTTAAAAAATGATTTTTTTCGATTTAAAATCCTGTATTGTGAATCTAAGCCGAAAATGAAAGAGGAAGTGCAATATAGGAAATTCTTTCAAAAGTTTACTGCAAGCCACAGTAGTTAGAAGGCTGATCATATTGATTGTGTTCTTTAAATTAAAAATAAAACTTGAAATTTGTTAGATTTGTCAAAACTCAGTCGCATTAAGATATTAACTGTGTCAACTGTTGGAGAGCTGAGGACACTTGGGGCACGCTGATAAACATCGTTCGAATTGTTGTTGGCCATGATTGGGTCTTGAAGACTTAATTCAATTTTGAGGAGTTCATGATTTTGGGACAACGATAGTCACACATTTAATTTCCCTGAAGAATTGAACATTCACTTCCAGCTTGGTGCAGGCCATTAATCTAGATTAATGATCCAGTGTCACCCTATAGTCTAAAAACTGTTGGCGATACTAATGGAAAGCTCGCAAACAGAAAAAAAATATCTTCCTTCATATCTTTATAATTTATAGGAAATGAAATAGAATAAGAAAGACATCGGTAAAGAATTATTATTTTTTCATGTTTCGAAACTTTATTTCACTCATTTTTCTATTTTCAGATCTCTGTACAGATGCATGCAAAAACGGAGGAGAGTGTGAAATAGAGGGAGCCTCCTACAAGTGTACCTGCAAATTGCCATTTTTAGGAAAAACTTGTGAAGAAGGCAATTAATGATTTAATATGCTATTTTAATTTTAATTTTTCTTAAATAAACAGTAAGAAATGAAATGGAATAAGAATTAAAACAGTGAATACGTATGAAGATTATATTTAAAAAAAATGATTTTTTTCGATTTAAAGATCTCTGTATTGTGAATCTAAGCCAAAAATGAAGAGGAAGTGCAATATAAGAAATTCTTTCAAAAGTTTACTGCAAGCCACAGTAGTTAGAAGGCTGATCATATTGATTTTGTTCTTTCAATTAAAATAAATAAAACTTGAAATTTGTTAGATTTGTCAAAATTCAGTCGCATTAAGATATTAACTGTGTCAACTGTTAGAGAGCTGAGGACACTTGGGGCACGCTGATAAACATCGTTCGAATTGTTGTTGGGTTGATTGGGCCTTGAAGACTTAATTCAATTTTGAGGAGTTCATGATTTTGGGACAACGATAGTCACCCATTTAATTTTCCTGAAGAATTGAACATTCACTTTCAGCTTGGTTCAGCCATTAACCTAGAATAATGATCCAGTGTCACTCTATAGTCTAAAAACTGTTGGCGATGCTAACGCAAAGTTCGCAAACAGAAAAAAAGTATCTTCCTTCATATCTTTATATTTATAGGAAATGAAATAAATAAGAATGACATCGTAAAGAATTATTATTTTCATGTTTCGAAACTTTATTTCCTCATTTCTATTTTCAGATCTCTGTACAGATATCCATGCAAACGAGAGGTGTGAATAGAGGGAGCCTCCTAAGTGTACCTGCAACTGCCATTTTTAGGAAACTTGAAGAAGCATTAATGATTTTATGCTATTATTTAATTTCTTAATAACGTAAGAATGAATGGATAGATTAAAACAGTGATACGTATGAAGATTATATTAAAAATATTTTTCATTTAAGATCTGTATGTGAATCAAGCAAATGAAAGAGGAGTAATATAGAAATTCTTTCAAAGTTTACGCAGCCCGTAGTTGAAGGCTGATCATATTGATTGTTCTTAATAAATAACTTGAATTTGTTAGATTGTCAAAATTCTCGCATAAGATATTAACTGTGTCAACTGTTGAGAGCTGAGGCACTTGGGCAGCTGAAATCGTTCGAATTGTTGTTGGTGATTGGGCTTGAAGACTTAATTCATTTTGAGGTTCATGATTTTGGACAACGATAGTCACCATTTAATTTTCCTGAAGAATTGACATTCACTTCAGCTTGGTCAGCCATTAACCTAGATAATATCCATGTCCTCTATAGTCTAAACTGTTGGCGATCTAGAAATCGCAACGAAAAATATCTTCTTCATATCTTTAATATTATAGAAATGAAATAAATAAGAGACATCAGTAAGAATTATTATTTTCATGTTTCGAAACTTATTTCTCATTTTCTATTTCAGATCTCTGACAGATTCCATGCAAACGGAGAGAGTGTAAATAGAGGAGCCTCCTAATGTACCTGCAAACTGCCATTTTAGGAAACTTGTGAGAAGATAATGATTATATGCTATTTTATTTCCTGAAGAATTGAACATTCACTTCCAGCTTGGTGCAGGCCATTAACCTAGATTAATGATCCAGTGTCACCCTATAGTCTAAAAACTGTTGGCGATACTAATGAAGCTCGCAAACAGAAAAAAAATATCTTCCTTCATATCTTTAATAATTTATAGGAAATGAAATAGAATAAGAAAGACATCAGTAAAGAATTATTATTTTTTCATGTTTCGAAACTTTATTTCACTCATTTTTCTATTTTCAGATCTCTGTACAGATAATCCATGCAAAAACGGAGGAGAGTGTGAAATAGAGGGAGCCTCCTACAAGTGTACCTGCAAACTGCCATTTTTAGGAAAACTTGTGAAGAAGGCAATTAATGATTTTAATATGCTATTTTAATTTTAATGTTTTCTTAAATAAACAGTAAGAAATGAAATGGAATAAGAATTAAAACAGTGAATACGTATGAAGATTATATTTAAAAAAAATGATTTTTTTTCGATTTAAAGATCTCTGTATTGTGAATCCTAAGCCAAAAATGAAAGAGGAAGTTCAATATAAGAAATTCTTTCAAAAGTTTACTGCAAGCCACAGTAGTTAGAAGGCTGATCATATTGATTTTGTTCTTTCAATTAAAATAAATAAAACTTGAAATTTGTTAGATTTGTCAAAATTCAGTCGCATTAAGATATTAACTGTGTCAACTGTTAGAGAGCTGAGGACACTTGGGGCACGCTGATAAACATCGTTCGAATTGTTGTTGGGTTGATTGGGCCTTGAAGACTTAATTCAATTTTGAGGAGTTCATGATTTTGGGACAACGATAGTCACCCATTTAATTTTCCTGAAGAATTGAACATTCACTTTCAGCTTGGTCAGGCCATTAACCTAGAATAATGATCCAGTGTCACTCTATAGTCTAAAAACTGTTAGCGATGCTAACGCAAAGTTCGCAAACAGAAAAAAAGTATCTTCCTTCATATCTTAATAATTTATAGGAAATGAATAGAATAAGAATGACATCAGTAAAGAATTATTATTTTTCATGTTTCGAAACTTTATTTCAGTCATCTTTCTATTTTCAGATCTCTGTACAGATAATCCATGCAAAAACGGAGGAGAGTGTAAATAGAGGGAGCCTCCTACAAGTGTACCTGCAAACTGCCATTTTTAGGAAAAACTTGTGAAGAAGGCAATTAATGATTTTAATATGCTATTTTAATTTTAATTTTTCTTAAATAAACTGTAAGAAATGAAATGGAATAAGAATTAAAACAGTGATTACGTATGAAGATTATATTTAAAAAAATGATTTTTTCGATTTAAAGATCTCTGTATTGTGAATCTAAGCCAAAAATGAAAGAGGAATGCAATATAGGAAATTCTTTCAAAAGTTTACTGCAAGCCACAGTAGTTGAAGGCTGATCATATGATTTGTTCTTTAAATTAAAAATAAAACTTGAAATTGTTAGATTTGTCAAAATCAGTCGCATTAAGATATTAACTGTGTCAACTGTTGAGAGCTGAGGACACTTGGGGCACGCTGATAAACATCGTTCGAATTGTTGTTGGCTGATTGGGTCTTGAAGACTTAATTCAATTTTGAGGAGTTCATGATTTTGGGACAACGATAGTCACCCATTTAATTTCCTGAAGAATGAACATTCACTTCAGCTTGTGTTTCAGGCCATTAACCTAGAATAAGAACCAGTGTCACTCCTTTAGCCTAACCTGTTGACGATGCTAACGCAAAGATCGCAAACAAAAAAAAAATATCTTCTTCATATCTTTATAATTTATAGGAAATGAAATAGAATAAGAAGACATCGTAAAGAATTATTATTTTTCATGTTTCGAAACTTTATTCACTCATCTTCTATTTTCAGATCTCTGTACAGATAATCCATGCAAAAACGGAGGAGAGTGTGAAATAGAGGGAGCCTCCTATAAGTGTACCTGCAAACTGCCATTTTTAGGAAAAACTTGTGAAGAAGGCAATTAATGATTTTAATATGCTATTTTAATTTTAATTTTTCTTAAATAAACAGTAAGAAATGAAATGGAATAAGAATTAAAACAGTGAATACGTATGAAGATTATATATTTAAAAAATGATTTTTTCGATTTAAAGCATCTCTGTATTGTGAATCTAAGCCGAAAATGAAAGAGGAAGTGCAATATAGGAAATTCTTTCAAAAGTTTACTGCAAGCCACAGTAGTTAGAAGGCTGATCATATTGATTTTGTTCTTTAAATTAAAAATAAAACTTGAAATTGTTAGATTTGTCAAAATTCAGTCGCATTAAGATATTAACTGTGTCAACTGTTAGAGAGCTGAGGACACTGGGGCACGCTGATAAACATCGTTCGAATTGTTGTTGGGTTGATTGGGTCCCTTGAAGACTTAATTCAATTTTGAGGAGTTCATGATTTTGGGACAACGATAGTCACCCATTTAATTTCCTGAAGAATTGAACATTCACTTTCAGCTTGGTTCAGGCCATTAACCTAGAATAATGATCCAGTGTCACTCTATAGTCTAAAAACTGTTGGCGATACTAACGCAAAGTTCGCAAACAGAAAAAAAGTATCTTCCTTCATATCTTTAATAATTTATAGGAAATGAAATAGAATAAGAATGACATCAGTAAAGAATTATTATTTTTTCATGTTTCGAATTT
>JAFNEN010002920.1:0-11636 GCA_019343175.1 Oedothorax gibbosus
ATTTAACATTTTCTACCTCCTTTTTTACATTTGTATAAAAAAAAAACAGAATTTAAAATTTTTGCGCGAAAAGACAAAAACTTTAATTTTTAAGATATTACAAAACAGACCAAAAAAATTTACTTTAATAGTAGATGGGGCCATGAAAAAAATTTTAAGCTTTGAACCTGAAACACCAGGGGCAGTACTCATGATATGGGGTTTTAAAACTGAAATCCAATCTGTTAATTTTTCCATAAAATTTTTTTATTTAAAATTCGGGCCCTTATCAGAGCTCCCCGGGGGGAAAATTGGCGCCCGGGCGGGCTAAAAATTTTAAACCCCGCGTCAGTGACGATGGATTTTTAAAAAAAATTTTTTTTTTTTTTTAAAATTTTTAAATTTTTTTTTTAAAAAATTTTTCTTATTTTTTTTTTAAAAAAAATTTTTTAATTTTTTTTACTTTTTTTTTTTTTTTTGGGGAAATTTTAAAAATTTTTTAAAATTTTTAGACTTTTTTAAAAAAAAAACCTGGAAAAAATTTTTTTTTAATATGTAGGTTTTTGCGAGCGGGGGGGTAAAAATAAAAAATAATAATAAAAAATATAAAAAAAAATAAAAAATAAAAACGCCATAATAAAAAAAATTTTTACTTAATTTTTCCCAAATTAAAATAAAATAAAAATTTAAAAAAGGGGGTTTTTTTCCAAATGTAGAGGGGGCCAAAATTTTTTTTCCCGGGTTTAAACATTTTTTGGGGTTTTAACACTGACTTGGCCCTATGATATACCAAACCCGGGCCCAAAAAAATTTTAAAAAACAAATTTTATAGGGGGGTTTCTTAAACGCATTTAAAAAAACCCCGGATAAAAAAATTTAAATTTTAAAAAAGATTTAATTTCTTTTTTGGGAGTTAGAAATTTTTTTTAAACGGGGTTTGTTTTTAAAAATTTTGGGCCCCAAAAACAATAAAAATCGAAAAAAAACAAAAACCCCAAGGGAATTAAAGAAATCAAAATTTAAACGTTAACATTTTCCCCCTTTGACTATGGAGGGGTTTGGGGGTTGTTTTTTTAAAACCAAAGGGTTTTTAAAAAATTTTTTTTCGAAAAAAAAATTTTTTTGGGGAAATTTAAACCCAAAATTATTTTTAAATTAAAAATTTAAAATTTTTTTTTAAATTTTTTAAAACGGTTGCAAAGGGGGGGGAAAATGGGCGGAAGAAATTGCTTTTTAGTATGAAAAATATAAAAATAGCTAATTTTTTTTTAAAAATGAACCCCAATTTTTTTGAAAATTTTTTGAAAATATTTACAACCCCCAATTTACAAAAATTTCCCAAATTTGCCCAAGACAAAAAAATTTTAAAACTAAAACTTTTTTAAGTCCGAAAAAAGGGGTTTTTTTTTTTAAATTTGAATTACTTTTTCCGGCGGGATCAAAAAAAACAACTAAATTTGGGGAAAATTTAAAAAAAAAAATTTTAAAGCCCCCCTTTTAAAACAAAATTCCCCTTTGAAAAAGGGGAAAAAATAAGTACAAAAAAATTTTTTTTAACCCCAAGGGGGTTTTTTTTTAAAATTCAATTTAAATTTTGGGGATGGTTTCAAAAAAAAAACCCTGAATTATAAAAAAAAAAAAAATTTTAAAATCCAATTTCCCAAAACTAAATTCCAATTCGAAAAACAAAAATATAAAATTCTAAAATTTTTTCTAATTCTTTAAAGGGGGGTTAATTTTTTTAAATTTAAAATTTACGCTGGGAAAAGGTTTTAAAATAAAAAAAACTAAATTTTTTTAATTTTAAAAAAAAATTAAAAAAATTTTTAAATTTTCCCCAAAAGAAAAAAGACCAACGGTTAAAAAAAAATTTTAAAAAAAATATTTTTTGGGGGCTCCCAAAAAAAATTTTTCCCGCCCGGGGGTAACCCTCATAAAAACGCAGAAAAGGGGGGGTGCTCTAATACGAACAAAACCCCAACTAGAAACCTAAAGTTTTTTTCCCCCCTTTTGGGAAACCCGCGCATCGCCCCCAAGGGGGGTTTTGGGATCTAGAGAAAAGGGGAACGCACAAAATAGGCGCCCCCGGAGAATGCTCCGGACCGGATGGGCCCCCGTCGCCAGGGTAGCCTCCCACAGCCCTGGACAGATGTACCCCCCGGCTAAAGTTCCCCACCGACGCGCGTGGTACAAGGGTTATCGTTGCATCGACTAACGGGATTTTTGACTTAGAGGCGTTTTAGTCCCTAAACCCACGGATGGAGCTTCGCACCACTGGCCTCTCGCCAACACATAACCCCAAATTCCGAACCTGCGGTTCCCCCCCGTACTGAGCAGGATTACTATCGCCAAAGACGAGTCATCATAGGGTTAAAAATAACCTTTTCTCGCGACGGTCTAAACCCAGCTCACGTTCCCCATAATTTGGGGGAACAATCCAACGCTTGGCGAATTCCCCGCTTCGCAATGATGGAAGAGCCGACATCGAAGGTCAAAAAGCAACGTCGCATGAACGCTTGGCTGCCACGAGCCAGTTATCCCTGTGGTAACTCTTCATGACACCTCTTGCATAAAACGCGTAAAGGTCAAAAGGATCGATAGTCCCATGCTTTCGCAAGTCCGTATCAATACTGAAAAATCAAGATACGAGCTTTTGCCCTTTTGCTCTACGCGAGGGTTTCTTCCCCCCTCGCTGAGCTCGCCTTGGGAGCATTCTTCGTTACCATTTGACAGATGTACCGCCCCAGCCAAACACCCACCTGAATCTGTCCCTCGGAGCGGATCAGCGCGCTACAAGGATGCAGCGCGCTTGGGGCTAGAAGCGTGATCCTTACGGGTCCGCTTTCCGTCTTAACGAATAAGTAAGAAACGATGAAGCAGTGGTATTTCACTGACGGGGCAAGCACCTCCCACTTATCCTAACACCTCGTCATGTCTCTTCACAAACTCAGACTAGTGTACACGCTCAACAGCGTCTTCTTTCCCGTCTGATTTTTCCAAGTCCGTTCCTTGGCTGCGGTTTCGCTAGATTAGTAAAGATAGGGGGACAGTTGGGAATCTCGTTAAATTCCATTCATGCGCGTCCCACTAATATCAGTGACGAGGCCTTTGTCTACCTTAAGAGAGTCATAGTTACTCCCGCCGTTTTACCCGAGCCCTTGATTGAATTTCTTCACTTGACATTCAGAGCCTGGGGCCGAAATCAATTGCCCGTCAGCACCGCTCACCGGCCATCCGCATGCTATTTTTTAATTAGAAAGTCGATTCCCCTAGTCCCGTGCCAGTTTGGAGTCGACCGTTTAGTCGCCCGTCGACGCCCGATAGTTTGCCAGACCGAGTCCGCCCACCAGTTCCAGCCGATGCTTTCAACAGCGCAGAACCGACTCTGGTCCGACATCAGAACCGGACTGCCTTTGTGACAGCAGCCATTCCCCGCCCGAGTCCCCGGTACGGCTCCCCGCGAGCTACAGTACCTCAAACCCGACGACCCGGCACCTCAACAGCCAATCCTTTCCCCGAAGTTCGGATCGAACTTGCCGACTTTCCCTTACCTACATTGTCCTAGTGACTAGATGCTGTTCACCTGGAGACCTGCTGCGGATATGGGTAACGGACCGCGGCACGAAAAGTTAACACTATCTCCCCTCGGATTTCAAGGGCCACAGAGGCGCTACCGGACACCGCAAGAGAACGCGGTGCTTTTTACGAACAGCGTCCCTATCTCCGGACGAGCCGATTCCAGGGCACGAACTCTTAACAGAAAAGATAACTTCCTTCCCCGGTTCCTCCGTCGACGTCCCTCCGAGTTCCGTTTGCGTTTACCTGCACTTGTGTCCCAAGACCTATCTCCGTGTCCGGGTTGGGGAATATTAACCCCTATTCCCTTTCGGTCGGCAGCGGACAAACACGAGCTGTGGTTGCGTTTTCGGCCGACGTCTCAGCTTCGGACGGATTTCCTCCGATCCTTAGGACCCGACTGACCCATGTTCACTGCTGTTTTCAAATGACCCTTCTCCAGCTCCAGTCCTCAAGGGCTCTCACTTGAGTATTTCTACTACCCCAAGATCTGCACGGTGGCGGCTCCAGGCGGGGCTCACGCCCGGCACCTTCAACGCACGCCACCGCGACCCTCCTACTCCCTGCGGCGTAAAAACACCTCAACACGAGGGAATCTCTGCCGTAGCGGCCCGTATAGGCCCAACGTTGGCTTGAGCGCATCCATTTTCAGGGCTAGTTGCTTTCGGTCGGTGAGTTGTTACACCTCCTTAGCGATTCCTACTTCCATGGCCATCGTCCGACTGTCCCTAGAGCAACCAACACCTTTCATGGGGTCCTCATGACGTCCTCGCATCGGACGCCTTAGCCGGGCGTTTGGTTCATCCCACAGCGCCAGTTCTGCTTACAAAAGTGCCCACTGGCACTCTCATCCTGTCCCCTCGTCCGGCCTTCAAGTCATGCAAGGCGGACTTCTCACCCATATTAAGTTTAGAAATAGGTTTTGAGATCGTTTTTCGGCCCCAAGGCCTCCTTAATCTTCGCTTTACCAGATGAGACTGATCAATGAGCGCCAGCTATCCTGAGGAAACTTCCGGAGGGAACCAGCTCTAATTTCGATTGTCGTACGCCGCTAGACCCAGATCTAGACGATCGATTTTGCACGTCAAACGCTACGGACTCCACCAGAGTTTTCCTCTGCCTCGTCCTGTCCGGGCATAGTTCCCATCTTTTAGGTCCCACGTGTGCGCTCAAACTCCGCCACTTCCACAATGGAACGCGGCGGTTCTCCCGGTGCGCCCCGCCCGCGAGGGAGACGGGGATCCCCGAATGCGGCCCCGACCCTCCGCCATGGCCTTTACTTTCATTTCGCCCGCCGGCTTATTCAAGACCCATGACATCGCGCACATGTTAGACTCCTTGGTACCTTGGTTTCAAGACGAGGTCGGGTGGTGACCGATTTCTACTCGCCGCAAACCGTCCAATCACTCACCACGAGCCTCGCACACCAACGGAGGACGGAGCGATGCCTTGCCACGAACCGCTTTCGTGCCGAACGCACCTCTCAACGACTCCTATGCGAAATGCTAGTATAGCTCGTTCCGCAAGGAGGAAGACGACGAAGCCCCAGCCGGGGCCCTCTTTATTGCCACGGTTCGGCGGACGGGCCGTCCTGCAAGATGGCTAACAACCGGCGACACACCAATTCACGCCTCCGCCAACTGCCCGTTTCCTCGCTCTTAAGCCCGTCCCACCAAACGGTTGCGGCGTTCCTCCGGCTGGGAACAAATGCGTCGGTTTTTTGCCCGCAACGCTAGCCTAGGCCGGCCCCCCTCACGGGTACCATAATGCATGCCCAGCCTTCGACGCGACAACCCGCTGAATGGATCCCACCACGATTTCGAGGGCCCACACCGTTTTACCGTCTAAGCAGTTTCACGCTACTCTTGAACTCTCTCTTCAAAGTTCTTGCAACTTTCCCTCACGGTACTACGTGTTTTTGCTATCGGTCCCTCACGGAAGTATTTTTAGCCTTAGGTGGAGTTTTACCACCCGATTAAGGTTGCCACTTTCCAAGCAACCCTACTCCCAAGGAGTCGCAATCCGGATAGAACCTAGAAGCTAGGGGCCCTCGCCCCAACTTTGGGCAAACCCGGTCCAGGGGACTTTGCTGCAGAGTCCCGTCTCCGGCACGCTCACTCCTAACGCCACATTTTCCCCACGCCTTTGCCGAGCGGGGGATTCGGCGCTGGGCTTCCTCCCGTTTCACTACGCCGTTTACTAATGGAATCCCTGTTTGGTTTTTTTTCCTCCGCTTATTTATTAATGACTTAAATTCAGCGGTTATCTTCGTCTGATCTGAGGTCGAACATGGGTATACTGCACGTGCCGGAGTAAATTCAGTAAACGCGACACACTTCCACGCGGAGTCGACGCGGCTACAAAAGGGAGGCTGAGTGACCCACGCGCACGGTCACTCTTAACACCCACACCGACAGTCCGCCGCATCACATCCAAGGAGGCACCGAGCGAGCAGCGTAGTTGCCACGCAACACGGCAACTCGACGCAAACCCTCTTCGAGCACCTTTCGGACCGAACCCGAGCAGCGGAGTTGCCACGCAACACGGCAACGCTCGACGCAAACCCTCTTCGGATGCACTTTTTCCGCAACCGAAGCGAGCAGCGAAGTTGCCACCACAACGGCAAACTCCGCAAACCCCTTCGAGGCACCTTTTCGGCACCGAGCGAGCCAGCGGAGTTTGCCACGCAACAACGGCAACTCGTACGCAACCCTCTTCGAGGCACCTTTTTCGCAACCAGCGAGCAGCGAGTTGCCACGCACACGGCAACTCAGACGCAAACCCTCTCGAGGCACCTTGTCGGACCGAGCGAGCACGGAGTGCCACGCACAACGGCAAACTCAACGCAACACCCTCTCGAGGCACCTTAAATACTCGTTTAAAACTGGCCGAGCGTCTCGTCATCGTCGTTCTTTGCATTGCACGCAGATCCATCCCACGGGGAGAGAAATATTCCCGTTCCCTCCGCCCAATCAGGACATGCACCGCGCAGAACGCTTCTTCCACAGGACGTAGACCACTATCGTGAGATTTTAAACCGGCGACTGTGAAGTCGGAGCGGTCAATGTGAAGGAGAACCTTCCTCGTTACGTCTTATCCGACCCTCAGACAGGCGAGCCCCGGGCAGAACCCGATGCCGCAATGCGCGTTCAAAAGTTTAATGCTCAATGTGTTTCTGGCAATTCACACCAGTCCCTCGCAGCTGGCTGCGTTTCTCATCGACCCGTGAGCCGAAGTGAATCCACTGCTAGAGTTGTCAGAGTGTTGATCTTCCCGCCCCCCGTCACCAGGCGTTTCATCGTATTGGCGTTCAAAGAAATGTTTCAGGAACAACTACTCCCCGTAGGGGAATCGGCCACCGACGAACCCCTCAGACTCCATGGTGTCGTGCAATCCGGCCTTAGGCCGGGCACTCACCCTTCAGAGAAGGACACGACTACTACCTTCCCTTCCAGGGAATAGGACGCCGAGTCGTGTTGCGGGAGTTAGCCACGTGCACGGCAAACTCGACGCAGACACCCACTCCGAGTCATCGGGGGGCAGCGCGTTTCAAAAACCCCATCATCCGAAGTCCGCGGAACGTCAACGTCAGGGGCCGACACCGAAGTGCGGTCGCGCCAGAGCGGGAGCGGGCGCGTTCTTCTTCAAACCTAGCCCCCGCGTCCCTCGAGGACGAGGGACCTCCCTCTTGCCGTCTCGCGGCCGGGAATCAGGTAGCACCAAGGTTCGGCGTCTTATATCCGTTCAAAGTTGGCACTTCGCCGGGCACCCTACTATGCCCGACTACCGCAACCGGTTTTCTCGGGCCATCCGGGCAGACGGAAGAACCGAGGAGATTCACCTACCTTCTCTCGCTCGCGAAGAAGGTTCGATAAATGATCACCTCCTCTTGGTTCCCCGACGGGTACCTTGTTACGCTTTTATTCCTCTAAATATCAAGTCCGGGGCATCTTTTCGGCACGTCGGCTCGACCCGAAAGCCAATCGCGCAATCCGAAGTCCTCACTTAAAATTATTCAATCGTATAGCGACGGGCGGTGTGGACAAGGGCCAGGACCTAATCACGCGAGATGATGCTCTCCGCTTACTAGAAATTCCTCGTTCATGGCGGATAATTGCAATCGCCAAGCCCACAGCACGAAAGAGGTTCAACGTGGGTTTTTTGTTTACCCATTCGCTGTCGGAAAGGGAAAGCACACGATGATTCCTTTCAATGTGGCACGCGTGTGGGCACAGGACATCTAAGGCATTTCAGACCTGCTATTTGCTCTGCTCGTGCGGCTAAACGCCGGCCAGTCCCCCTCTAAGAAGAAATCGCCTGACTCGTAATGATCCGAGCGTCTATTTAGTAGGCTAGAGCCTCGGCCGTTATCAGAAGAAAACCCCCAGACAAATCACTACACGACCAGAGCGGCCATGCACCACTACCCACGAATCCAGAAGAGCTCTTAATTCTGTCAATCTCTCGCCTTGTCCTGGGCCTGTTAGGTTTGCTGCGTTGAGTCAAATTGAACCGCAAGCCCCATTACTGGTGGGTGACCCTCCACCAATTCCTTTAAGTTTCGCTTTGCAACCATACTTTCCCCGGAACCCAAAAGCTTTGGTTACCGGAAGCTGCCGCGGCGTGTCCATTTGAGGAACACAGCCGGATCGCTGGCTGGCATCGTTTATGGTTTAGAAACTAGGGCGGTCATCTGATCGCCTTCGATCCTCTAACTTTCGTTCTTGGTAATTGGAAACATTCTTGGCAATGCTTTCGCAATATTCGTCTTGCGACGGTCCCAAATTTCACTCTCTAGCGTCGCAATACGAAATGCCACCCGTCTGTTCCTCTTAATCATTACCTCGTGTTTCCGAAAACCAACAAAATAGAACCGAGGTCCTATTCCATTACATGCACCAGTGTTCAGCGCGTCACGCCTGCCTTTGAGCACTCTAATTTATTCAAAGTAAACTTGCGGTCAACCAAGAACAACCGGTGAAGATCATCAAGGGAAACGGCTGGCTTGTTCAGAACGGGCAGTTACCGCCGTTAGGCGGCCGCCCGACCTAGAACTGAGCTCCACTACGATCTTTTTAACCGCAACAACTTAATATACCTATTGGAGCAAGTGTTAACGCGGCTGCTGGCACTTTGCTTGCCCTCCAATTGATAATCGCTAAAGGCTTTAGAGTGTACTTCATTCCAATTACGGGGCTCAAAGAGTCCCTTCGTTTTTTTTCGTCCACTACCTCCCCGTTCCGGGAGTGGGTAATTTGTCGCCCTGCTGCCCTTCCTGGATGTGGGTAGCCCGTTTTTCGCAGGCTCTCCTCCGGAATCAACCCTGATTCCCCGTCACCCGTTACGACCATGTTAGGAGGCGCATAACCTAACATCGACAGTTGATAAGGCGACACTTGAAGTATACGTCCCCCGCCGGGACGGCCTGCGATCATCCCAAAGTTTATCATAGTCACCACGTTTCAACGGAACACAAGGCCCCGATTGATTTTTTGGTCCTAATAACAGCGCTCGTTCCCGAAGGTCTGAGCGCTGCTGCATTATTAGCTCTAGAATTGCCACAGTTATCCCCGTACACTAGTACGATCCAAGTGAACCATAAACTGATTTAAAATGAAGCCATTCGCGGTTGTCGCCATAATACCGTCCTGTACTTAGACATTGCATGGCTTAATCTTTGAGCAAGCAATGATTACTGGCAGGATTCAACCAGGTATTACTCTCTAACTCTCTCATGTTTCACCGTTCAGGAAAAAGCCTTTCCACCATCGAGGGACCCCCCACCATCAAGGCCCCTGTATTTGATATTGCCCCAGACATTATTGCCATAAATAAAATAACAAACGGTGCCGCACTCTCGGCAGACGGTTCCTCCGGACGTCACCAAGTCCCGCGCTGCATATTTGCAGCGGGGCGAGGAACACATGGTAAGAAAAGGACGACAAGCGAGTAGAAAGTTTGGCCACGCGCACAGGCATTCAACTCACACCCACCCGCACCCGGCTACGATCCCCCAAAACACCCTATTCCCACAGAAAAAATTTTTTCCCCCATGGAGCGGCACGGCCCCGGGGGGGCCCCGGGGGACTCGCAGAAAAAATTTAGACTGGGGGGAAGGGAAGGGGCCCCCCTAGCCCAAAAACTGTGATCCCCCTGAACCCTAGGAGCCCAGAACGTTTTTCCCCTATATAAGGGGGCAGAAAAAACAAATCCCACCAAAAACCCCAAAACCCTTCCGGAAAGTTTCCCCCCCCCCTTTCTCGCGGCGCGTTTTCCCCCCCCCCGGGGGGAAAAAAAAAAAAACCCCTGACCTACAAACCCGTTTTAAAACCAAAGGGGGACGAGAGGTGGTCCGTTTTGGGGACTTTTACTTTTTAAACTCGGGGTTTGGACTTTTTAAAAAAAATCGGGACTCTGAAAATTTGTTTTTTTTTGAAAAATTTTTTTTTTTTAAAATTTTTTTTTTGGGTTTTTTTTGGGGGGAAATTTTGAACTAAAAAAAAAAATTTCACCCTTTAAAAAAAAATTTTTTTTTACTTCAAAAATTCCCCCCTAAAGAAAAAAAAAATGCAAAGAAAAATTTTTTGACTTTTTTTTTTTTTTTTAAAAATCGTAATTTTTTAAAAATTTAAAAAAACTTTAGAAAAGGGCCCCCAAAACCACTGAAGAGTTTTTGGGGTTTTTTTTTTAAAAATTTCGGGGGGGGAAAAAAAGCAAAATATCCCCAATTTTAAAAAAATTTTTTCAATTCAAAAAAACTTTTTTTAAGAAAAAAATAATTCCAAAAAAAGTTTGGTTTTACTTTTTTTTTTTTTATTTAATTTTTTGGAAATTATTAAAAATTTCATTACAAACTTGCATTAAAGGGGGCCCCCGGGCCCCCGTGCGGTTTTTTTTAAAACTTACGAACATGAAAGCCAAAAATTTAAAACCTTAAAAAAAAATTTTTTTTTCAAATTTTTAAATTTCTCAAAATTAAAAAATAAAAAAAAGCAAAGGGAAAACTTTTTTACTCTTTTTAAAATTTTTTAAATTTTTGTAATTTTTTAATTTAAAACCACTTTAGAAACGGTCCCCCTTGGGCCCCTGCAAAAGTTGGGTTTTTTTTTTAAAACTTTCGATCGTAAAAAAAAAACTATCACAATTAAATACAATTTTTCTATATTCAAATTCTCAAATTTTAAAAAAAAAAATAATTCAAAAAACGTTTTTTTTACTGCTTTTTTTTTTTTTTAATTTTTTAAATTTTTAAAAAAAAAAATTTCTTACAAAATTGCATTCGGCCCCCCGGGGGGGAGTGCGGTTTTTTTTTGGGAAAAATTACAAACCCCAAAAACCCCAAACCCCTTTTTTTCCCTTAAAAAAAATTTTTTTTACTTCAAATTACTCAATTTTTAAAAAAAAAAATAAAGCAAAAAAAAAAACCCCTTTTTTACTGGGGGTTTTTTTAATTTTAAAAAAGGCCCCCAAATTTTTAAATTAAATCCCCTTTTGAAAAGGTCCCTTTTTTTTTTTGGCCAAATTTCAAGAGTTGGGTTTTTTTTTTAAAAAAAAAGGGGGGGGGGGCGTTAAAAAAACCCAAAAAAAACCCCAAAATTAAAAAAAATTTTTTCTACATTTAAAAATTTTTTTAAAATTTAAAAAAAAAAAAAATTCAAAAAACCCCCTTTTTTACTGCTTTTTCTTTTTTAATTTTTTGGAATTTTTTAATGAAAAATTTCATTACAAAATTTTCCCCTTTGGCCTCGGACAGAGTGGGGGTTTTTTTTGGGGAAAAATTTAAAAAAAATTAAAAACCCAAAATTTTTTTCCCTTAAAAAAATTTTTTTTACATTAAAATTTTCTCAATTTAAAAAAAAATAAAGCAAAGAACACTTGTTGACTGCTTTTTTTTTATTTTTTAATGTCCCTAATTATTAAAATTTTAAAAAAACCCCCCTTTGAAAAGGTCCCCCAAAAGGCCAAAAACAAAAGTTGGGGTTTTTTTTTGGAAAAACTTTCGGGCGGGGAAAAGCCAAATATCACAATTAAAACAATTTTTTTTCCCCCCCTTCAAATTTTCTCAATTTTAAAAAAAAAAA
>JAFNEN010002921.1:0-29475 GCA_019343175.1 Oedothorax gibbosus
AAATCAATTTGCTTTGTTATGAAAAAAACTTAATATATTTGTATAATAACTCATATAACGTTTTATACTCTATCTCTTTATATTTATAAATTCTTAATATTTATTAAAATATAGATGACTTTAAAAAGTGCTTTGCATCACGATTGTAAAAATAAATTGTTTAAACGATCATGCTAAGCTTTTGTATATAGAAATGCTGTAAATTAAAGAAGCTTTCTTAAAATTGGATTAAATCCTTAATTGAAAAGGGAAAAAAAAACATAAATAACCTTAGGATTTATTTTTTTGCCAGACATCTTATTTTTACTTTTTTTATATGATGTTTGTTTTTACATTCAATTATTCCTATCCAAAAACTATTTAAAAATTTATTTTGCCAAAACTTACATCTTACATTATTACCTTTTTTATAAATCTTTTAAATTTAATATTTATTTTATTCACTTGCATTTGTGTTTCTTTTACTACCTTTTTGTATACTTTTTACTAAGTTGAGATTTGTCTTATTATTCTTTAAAGTAATTATTTTTATAATTTCAGTGATAATGGTATTTTTAAAAAAATTTTCAATTAAAAACTTACTCATCTAACATTAAGCAAGAAGTTCTAAATAACTAATATAACCTACTTTCTTTTAACTTAAATACTCAAAGAATCCTTATAGTAGGGACAGACGGACGAACAAAAAGAAATATAATATAGGTGTCTGAGAGATTTTCCTACTTAAAAAATTAATGTTGCGTAACACTATAAGACTTTCAATTACCGATTAATATATCATATGTTCGTTTTTAAAAGTTATTATATACCTTATAAAGTATTTTAAATTTTACTTTCAAACCTAAAAAGTTCTATGGCAGCTACTCTTTGCACATGCACAATATTGTTGAAATCTTTATTTTGTCGTCCGACTAGTACTGGGAGCAAGTGTATAAAATTTTAAGTCTGTATCTTTTTTCGTTTTTCAGAAATACTTTTAAACCCCAAAAAAAAGTTTATAGCAGCCGCTAATTGCGCATGCGTATTTTCTCAAAAATATTATTTGACTTCCAACAGGTACTAGGAACCCTGTACTAAATTTGAAGTCTGTAGCCCTTTTAGTTCGAACTGTAAAGTAGTTTCAGACAAACAGACGAATCAATGGAAAAACCCGTTTTTTTGTAATCAGCACCCTCCAAAACGTGTAGAGAGCACAAAATTTTCATTTTGGATTTTTGACCTCCATCGCAATAGTTTAAATTTCCTTATATTTCATATTAGATAATTGAAAGTACAAATTTAAAAATTGGACGGGTAGAAAGGAAGTTGGGGGGGGGGGGGGTAAAACGGACAGAAAAACAGACGTACAGGC
This sequence comes from Oedothorax gibbosus, assembly GCA_019343175.1. Classification (NCBI taxonomy): domain Eukaryota; kingdom Metazoa; phylum Arthropoda; class Arachnida; order Araneae; family Linyphiidae; genus Oedothorax; species Oedothorax gibbosus. Next base: position 1,352 of record JAFNEN010002921.1, read on the forward strand.
AGGTGGCCGAACACTATCCATTGTAGTCTTCTAATTTTTTAATTTCGAACCAAAACAGAATTTTTAAAATCAACATTTTTAGATCGGAAATTGAAAGGGATATGGACAGACGGACAAAATGATGGACGTACAGGCAAACAAATAAAAAGTATAAAAAAAAATCTGAAGTCCTATCTTCCAAACAAAAAAATTTTTTGAAAATCGGAATGTTAGTACAAAAATTATGAAACTCGTATGGATCAAATATACCTAAAAAATGTCTTATGACTTGAGTGGGGTGGCCCGTCGGGGCCAAGCACCGCGACCACTGGTCTATTGTACTAACCCCATCGTTTAACCTTGAAGCAGGCCGATTGCTGAAATGAACTTCAGAATATCCCTGATTGATAAGTTTATCAACCTCCCAGGCATCGATACAATGTACCCAAGATACTAAAATCTTTGTGCAGAGTAGTTGTCACATTCGCAGGAACGTGAAACAACTTTCCTCACCTGTTGACAATCTTTGTGTTATTAGAGACACATAGCCCCAGCGCCTGTTCCTGAGGACGTTTTGACCCGTCTGTGAACCAGACCTCATTAGCACTCTTAGTGTTAATCTCCCATTCCGTACGTGTGGGAATATGTATGGGGAAAAGCTGTCCGCAAAAATGTATCGCTTAAGAATCCAGTCCTTGTTTGCATTAAGGCAAAGATGCCCTTGAACATGAGTTCCAAGGTTTTTAAAGTAGTTGTTTCATTGGCAGTCTTCCAGTCCCAGAAGTTTAAGCCTATCAGCACACAAGACTGCCAATGAACAATGCAAATGTCACTTAGCACGTTCTTCCACTAAACGACTGAAAAATCTGAAGCACTTCGGAGGAAGAATGTGCCAAGTGCGGAGACGTTAAGCGCGTTTTGTAAATGACGTGTTATTACGTAAAGTACGGCTAAGCCAAAACCACCAAGCATTTTGAAGAACCAAACCCAAATTATCATGAAGAAAAAACTATGATTTTGTGAAGTAGGGAAAAGTTGCAAACTAAAAACTTTGAAGCTCATTATCTCGTTTTCACCTTTTTGTCACTTAGCAAAAGTTCTTCCACTAAGCTCTTCATTTATCCCTGTTTTTATTAACTTTTGTTGGTTTCCAACTGGAAGTTTTGACTATTAATTAATCAATTATAAATTTACATAAAGCTTACTGTATAATGGATTTCAAAATAAAGTTTTATTGTATTAAAATAAGTTTAACATTTTATTATAATGTTGTTTTTAAATTTATTTTTTCTGAAAGTTTTCAGATACATAAATTGTTTATTTGTTATTAAATTCTAATATAACTTGTAGTATTTTAAAAAATAGTTTTATTTTACAGATAAATCATTTTAGTTTTAAATAGTTTCTCAAATCAGAACTAATAAATTTTTTGCCACCTTTTAGAACAGAAACTTTAGTTATACAGAATAGGCTTAGCAGGGAAAATACAATGCATATAGGATACTTTTTTAAAAAGTTAATAATATTAAAATTAACAATGGTAAAATTTTATTCAATAACCATGTAATCTATATTGTTTATAAATTCCAGGTATTGGAAATGCCATCAACTTGGCAAACAGTCTTTGTAAATTTCCACAAGAGTGCCTCAGAGCAGACCCATTGTCCGCTTACAATGCAGCATATAATTCAGCGTCGCTTGATAAGGCTCTAAGATTTGAAATCGATAATGCAGCTCATGTGTTGGAAAAGGAATCGATCAAAGGTTAGTTTATTTAACACTAGCTGACCCGACAGACGTTGTCTTTGTCTTTACCATCGATCCTTGGCAAATGCAGCCAAAAATGTCCAAAGAATAATACCCCATGTGGTGGGAGAGTACGTTAAATATTTGTATACTTAATTTTCATTCGCGTTGAACGTGCTGAAATTTTCTTTTAAAATTAAATTAAAAATAGAAGTATAAATTTTAATCTTACAATGCTATTCCTAAGGAGAAATCGGCTCATGTTTTGCACTCCTACACCCGTTCGGATTTGAATTTCGAATAACTCATTCAATAAGAACCTTCTCCTGACAACAACACAACGAAAAAAGAATTTGTGAAATCTGTCCAGCCGTTCAGGCGTGATGCTGTCACAATGAAAAAATGGGACTTCAATTTATATATAAGATTTTCGTTGTTACTAAATATCAGCTAGTTTGACAGCTCATACGAGTTCCAAAGACTGTTAACGCAAAATATCAATTGCATTATTTAACTTTTTTTTGGGGGGGGGGGGGGGTAGTTTAGTGGATGCTTGTTAACCCATTAGTGCATTGCCTAAGATTTTTTTATATAGTATATTGAAATTTAATTTGATTGGACGTGCATGGGATATTTCTGCAAAATTTACCCTCTGAGGGATACATAATTTGGTTGATGTTTAATTTCGTTTTCACTATGAGATTAAAATTATAACTGAAAATTTTATTTCTTTTAATTGTTTTAAATATTATTTCTTTAACAGATGCTTATGAATGACTGCTACATACTTCAAATTTTAAAGTTTAGTTGTATCATAGAATTTGAATTTTTTAAAAAATATTATGTATGTCAGGAAATTTGATTTTCAATGTTCATGAAGATATTTAGCGTGACAGAATGTTTCATTCACTTCTATCATGCATCAGTTTTCAATAACTCCTTGCAATCAGTAAAAGTAATTATTTAGCAACCAAGTTATACTGTGCTGTAGGTTTCTTGTTCATTATTACAGTACTTTTTTACTATTTAATGCTATCTATTGTATTTTATTAACTCTTTTAGTTATTGGGGGTTAGTAAAACATAAAAGCTAGGGACATGCATAAAAGTGTAGTAGAACAAAATCTTATCCAAGATTAATCTCACAGTCTTACCAAATCCTACTAATCAAAACTTTCAATTTGCATACTTAAACATATTATGATATAGGACATTGTACTTCAACAAAACTATTTCTACAATCCGCCAATTGTAGGGTTTTAAAATTTCATCGTACGAATGATATATCTATAATATAATCTTATTTGTTCATTTGATTTTGTTTTGTACTTATTATCAAATGCTTTTGTGTTTTTAGGAGCCGAAAAGTTTATGAAAGGCGTTGGCAGACATGGAAAGTTTCATCTAGACTCGCTAGACGACAAAGACGTAGTTTAAAAGTTTAAGTATTATTTATACCAATGACAGAATTAATCTTAATTTATAATAAAATTGTTAATTTTTTTTATTTGTGTTTCTGTTTTCTTTAATTGTATACTTGCTTTAATTAGTTTCCCTAGTATTTTGACCTCATTGAAATATAATAATGAAATTAACTAAATTGATATTTTAAACTGCAGTTTAAATAACATTTTTAATGATTTAAGGTTTACCAACCACACATCTTAAAATGAAGTGAAAAATGTTATGAAATAATTGGAAAATATAAATTATATTTGCTTCAATAATAGTCTAAAATTTAATTTTACCTTTTACCACATTAAGCAATCTAACAAGTTTTAGTTGCTAAAACTTGTTATTGCAAAGCAATGTATTCTTTGGCATCATTGGGACATTTGATTTTGGTTTATCATGGACTATGTTATAAATGTTTTTACGATAACCATTCAAAAACAAAAATCATATTTTCAACTTACAAAATCACCATCTTTATTAAAAATACAATATATTTATCAAAACACCAAAAACAAAGCCAATACCACAACAACATCAAAAACACTCCTCATTCCAATGCCACCACCTGAAGAAACATCACTGCATTTACTGTACCTTTTGTACAAATCTTTCGCTTATAGACCATATAACTGGTTATAACAGTTAGAATAAGTCTTAGCACCGCACAAGGTCCAGACAATGCGATCGCTACATTATTATTTTTACGCTTAACTTTTTTTTAAAAATATTTTTGTAAATAAAACCTGGTATTGTATGAGTAATTACCACCGTTGGAATGTTTAGTTTTGCTATATTGTTGTGTGGACTAATTTTTTTTTAGGATTATATTTCAAAAACAAAAATCATGATTTCAACTTACAAAATCACCATCTTTATTAAAAATACAATATATTTTATCAAATCACCAAAAACAAAGCCAACACTACAAAAACACTCCTCATTCTGCTACCCACACCTGAAGAAACATCACTGTATTTGCTATACCTTTCGTCCAAATCTTCCGCTTCTACACCATATAACTGGTTGTAACAGTTAGAATAAGTCCCTTGTGTTCCGCACAAGGTCCTGAGAATGCGACCGCCTAGGAGAGTGGATACTTGTTCAATGTATTCCTTCGCGTCATCGAGACATTGGGTTTCGGCCGCTTTGTATTTGCATTGCTTGTGCCATTCGAAGTTGCTGAAAGAGGGTTGAATAGATTAGTGTTATAATGTATAAATACAAATAGTGAATGGACAAGTGTAACGAACAGGACTATGTCACAGTTATGTCAAACGCTGTCTTATACCCCACAAAGAATGGTCAGGGAGCTGGCCATGCAGTAAGAAGGTCCCGGGTTCGATTCCAAGCAAATAGCCATGTATATTTGCTTGTATTTGACTTGTACACTGCAACATACATATGCTAGTTGAGTCGAAAGTCCCGTACAAGACACAAGTGCAAGATGGCGCCACTCTTTTGCTGTTGGTGACCACTCAGGTGTTGACTAACCTGGTCACTGGACCAACGTTATAAATTAATAAGGCGTAATTGGCGGTATTAAAACTCCATGGAGGCTACCCTAGTAGTATTGTTTCTCGAAATTTGCTCTTTCGGTCATCGATCGTTGATCGGATTTACGAAAACTCACCGGTGATCGCATCCGTAATCCGAAAGTTCACGAGACGACATCGGCAATCGGTGAACGAAATCCTATCGATAAAAGTCATCGATTCGATATCGGTCAAAGGTGAAAATTCGATCAACGTACGTTTCATCGGAAAATTATGATGAATCGATATCGCAAACGATAAGAAATCGAAATATTTGGCTTTTTTATTTTAGTACATAGAAATTGCGTTAAATTATTTCGAAAACTTATTTCCGAAAAATATCATGTCCAAACTGGTAATAGTAATTTTTCCTTTACTTACAACATTTTTAATTGCGCGCAAACATAAATATTTTTCACTGTATGATAAACTTATTTCTTTTATTTACTTCGAAATTAATTTTTAATTTTTTTTGCCATGATCAATTTTTGAAAAAATATTTTTTTTAATAAATATTATTACCCAAAAAAACTTTTCAATACGTAAATTACCAAGAGTTATATTGAAATTTAACGTATTTCTATTGGTGTTGTTGACTTAAATAAAGTAATATTTAAAAGGAATATGCAAAATCAAAATTTCTTTATCAATAACATAAAACTTCTTTAACGAACATCCTTTTGACCTCTAATTACACGCATACACGATACACATTACAAGCTTCCACATGGCGACTAATGCGCAGTTCCTCGTTGCAAGGCAAAAGTCTGAGCCGAGATTGAAGGTTATGTCCTGCTCCTGAGTTCGCGATGCACCAGCATATGCCGATAATACCGGTCTGAATATTACCTGGCCAACAGGAGAAAAAAAATAGTGGCGCTATTTCGTTTAAAACTTTTGTACTAACTCATCGTAAACTGTTCGGATTTTTATCGAAAAGTGTACAAAATTCTATCGGACGATGAGATTTCGAGTACTATTCATCGGATTCTTATCGATTTCTTCTTGACATTTGATCGGAATTTCATCGGTAAAACTCACCATAGGGTCTTCGACCGTGAGGACATAACCGATGAGTTATCAGCGTAACGGGCAATTTGCGATGAAAATCCGATATTTGAATTCTCACCAGCGAACGATGAAAGTTCGATATCGGTCGATGAAAAATTGCTACTAGGGTAAAGTATACAGAAGTAGATAATTCATCTGAATTAAAACATTCATTCCTACAGTGACCCAACAGTTATGTCAGGCATTGTCTTCCATTACAGCACAAACAAGCCACGCTCTGCCTTGTTCGAATTGTCCATTTTTAAGCTTATTAATAATCTAGAAACAAAATTATCGCTTTTAGTTTCCGTGGAAACCAAACGTAACAGTTCCCATATTAAGTCTATGGGATCGACTGTGAACTTTCAAATGAAAGAACGCAGGAGATTTCAAATGGTTACATTCTTTAAGAGATTTTTAGGATGATATTTGATGAAAATTTTAAAGCTCTACGTCCAGTTATTATGGAGCCTTTGTAGGTTACACACACATAAAAAACAATCATTATGTTTTATAGTTTCCGTATCTCCCCAGCAAGCAGGGCTGCGGAGCTCAGTCGGTAAAAGGTGCTTGCCTTACATTAGAGAGGTCAAAGGTTAGGGCCAGGGATTACCCAAACAGATGCCGGTCTATAAACTGTCTGTGTAGCTAAAAAGTCTGGCATGTAATACCCCATGTAGAGAGAGAACACGTTACATATGCAAGTTTTAAAGCATACGAGGTCGCTCTTAAAAAGTTGCGTTAGGTATACCTATACTCAGATGTCGGCTCGTTACTGGATTGCGGTTCAAAAATATGACGCCCGTCGCCAATATCTCTAGTGCGACGCTAATTCAACTTTACTTACCAGCAAGCGTGGAAGACCCTGAGTCTCTCGATGACGTCATCCTGCATGAGCATGTGTTGCGATTTTTCGAACATGTCGTTGCAGTACTGGGTGTCGTTGGATATCCTCTCCCAGCAGTCCAAGTGTTTCAAGTAACCTAAACTCATAAGTATTGATAAAGATATGAGAAACATTAATAAGTTACATACTGGCCAGATTTAAAGATTTCCGCTTATAGGCGCTAAAGATCGATTTGCCGTCAGATATAAATTTCTAGACTATTTTTTTTCTTTCTACATATTAGAATCATCTATGTACACTCTAAATCGAAATCGAAACAATAGGTGAATTTTTTTTAACTGTTCTACTATTTGTCTTGTGCAATTGCCCTCGCAGCTACCATGTTTAATACTAAATATTAGTACTACTAGCTGTTATACCCGACGTTGCACGGGTAGAGGTGGAAAATAATTTAACAGTCAATTTAACTATTTTTTTTCTTTCATTTTAGTTACATAAGATTTGAAGATTACCCAGTAATTTTCCATATAATTACCCAACTTGGATATAGTAATGATTAATATTAATTTCAAAAATACCTTTGATAAGAAGCTCAAATTAAAAAGAATCCATTTTTAATTAAAAAATAATCAGTAAGAATTAAAAATGGAAAAACATCTAAATCTTAAAATGATCTCAAACATTTATTTAAAAAAATGCACTCATAAATGTCATCACAATTCCCTCATAAATACGTAAAACCTTTTAGCTCATTTGGCGCGTTTTGGAAAGAATTTGGCAAGAATATAGATATAGCTACAAACACACCCATTATACAGCTCTAACACAATGACGAACAACCGACAAGCTTATAAATTATTTATAAAAGAAATTGCCCATTTGGCGAGTTTTAGTTAATAATTTGGAGAGTTTGGCAACGTATTTGACGAAAAAATAAATACATAAAACACTAATATGCAGCTCTAGTGCGTTGGCCTTTATCAACCATCATAGTTCAGTAATATCTTAACTATACATTTATTGCTTAAATATGCATACATGCAGTCAACAGAAAAATCAATGAAAAAATCATCAAATAAACCCAACATAAAATCCGGGAATGTAGACTGGCGGAATTACGTCACTTGAAACATGTCAATTATTTTTCAAATAATGAAATTAATTTCTGAAGGTAATGGCAACAGAATAAAATAAACATTTTCAATTGTAAAACGTTTTCGTTAAAAGTTTATTTAATTTTTTCAGCCGATGGCATCAGGAAAGTAAAAAAAGATCGGATTTGAGCCAAAGTGGTGTAGTTTTTTCAAAAAATTTGAATAAAAACGTTCGAAAACGATAGAAGGAATGGTCTGATTCAAAAATTCTTAGCCTATGTTTGTTCCGGAGATGAGATGAATTTTTGTGCCAAATTTCGTGACGATCTGTTGCGGGGTTCTTTAGATCTCGTGTCTTATACAAACAAACGGAAGTTGCCTTTTATGTATATAGATATACTATATATATATACGTTTACGATTTTCATATTAATGCAAATTATTTGTTTTCTTTCTTAAAAATATTAGTATCCTTATAATAATTTTTTTCTGCCGAATGCCGCTTTAATTGTTCGTAAAATTTGCCGCCCCAAAAAATTTTCCGCTCTAGGCTACAGCCTATTTAGAAATCCGGCCCTGGTTACATACATTGAATTATAATGAAGCAAAATATATAGCAATGTGTAAGGTAAGCATTTCCTTTATAGAGTTTTTTGGTTTTCCAAAAAACGAACTGTGGTTTGTGATTTACTAAACATAATCCACATTTTCCCGTTGTTATAAAATTTATTTACCCATTTTTTTTGTTTAAATAAGCAACCGAAAATTTGTGTTTAAATTTTTTTTAAATCTGAACAATAGAAATGGTTCGGCAAATAATTGTTGGCCTACAATGTTAAAAATTTCGTGCTTGGTTTCACCATGATATTGGTTCCTAGTATCTGCAAACGGCTGTGTTGTGAAATGTTTCACATTTTTTTTCGGGTGTTTGGTTGAACCATTTTTCTGGATTTGGAAACAAAAACCTGAGAAATGGTTCAACCGAATACCAAAAATATGGTGGAACGTTTCACCACACAGCCGTTGCAGCTACTAGGAACCATATTTATGGTGAAACTAAGTGCCTAATTTTTAACAGTGTAGATAGGCAGCATACTCCTAAATCAGACCCTGCAAACTAAGATTGCTTATTCTAAAAGTATTTTGATTATTCGTTTTTAATCATGACCAATTATCCATATTTACAACTTGTTTATCCTAATTATTATCATTAGCATTATTATTATAATTATCCCTATCATTGTTATGATCATCATTATAATTATATTATTATATTTTTAGTTGTTACCCGTATTGATATCGGACCCTTCTATGCATAGTTCTTGAACCAGAGTAGATTTTCCACCGGCTGTCAGGTCAAACACTTCCCTGTCTTCTCGCTTCATGCATTTGGATAAAATCTTTTACGCAGTCCACAGCTTTGGTTTTTGTCCTAAAAAAGACAGATTATATTCAGAAGAGTCTGGTTTTAAATCCGAAATTGTTGTCCAATAAGTTTCGTACGGTCATTAAGAGGGACTGTCAGTCCCATAGAGATAATGCATTAGTTTTGAAATCACAATTTTTTGCAAAACAATTGTTTTGCCATGTTATTCCATTTTCACCAGGTATGGGAATCATCATAACATCAATTTCAAAACCAAATTGAATAGAAAATAACATCCGGTTATTTAATTACTAATTGATAAAGTTTTAAAACAGTGTCGCCATCTGCTGTAATATTTGGCATTTTAAAACTTCAAAAATATATAATTAAATAACTAGATAAAATTTTTGTTTCAAAATTTATTTCATTTCGCAGTTATGTTTACTCCCATACCTGGGAAAAAAGGGCTAACATGGCAAAGCAATACTTCTGCGGAAGTTGTGATTAGAAAACTAATGCATTAGCTCTATGGGACTGACAATCCCTCTTAATAGAACTGTGGAACTCCGATATCTCCGATAATGTATTAATTTTTATTGACCCTAAATGTCAATAAAAATAAAATTTTCGAGTGTGTTGTTCTAAAACTTATATATGTTACCGTTAAAACCCGAAATCAGCTAGAACTAGAATTTACTAGTGAGGACTAGTTTTAACTTAGGCCATTAGTTAATACTAGTTTCCACTAACTAAAAACAGTTATCCCCAGCTAATACTGGTTTTGACGAATTAGATCGGATTAAACTAGTTTTAACTATAAAAAACTTATATTAAATAAAACTAGAATTAACGGAAAATAGCACGATTTAGGGTAATAGGTTTAATTTTCATTCAGTTATTGGGATTATTATGCTGCAATGCAATAAAGGCGTTTGGTTTTGGAAGACCCTAAATTAAGAACGGTATTATGAGGTTTTTTTTAAAGACTCAATCATTACTTTTACCTAGTGGAAACTAGTTTTCACTAGGGGCAACAGTTAAAACTAGTTCTCACCAGTGAATTCTAGTTTTAACTGATTTTGGGTTTTCGGCAACATATATATTCTTAAAACTTCTAAATTTAACTCTGCTTCTTAGCTTCCACAAGTTCAATATTGAACATGCAATCACGTACGAATAGATATAAACAAGATTTTTTTAAAACAGGTTTTGTTTAAATGTATTTTTAACACAATGTGTTTTGTTCAGTTTAGCACTTGATTCAACACTTGGCTATCGTCCACTATTTTGATTTTTTAAAAACTTTTTCTAAATAAATTTAATTTTTTTTTAATTTAAATAATACACATAGTTTCACCTACTTGCAGCTTTCCTTTAACTGTTCTGCACTTGATATTTGGAATGAATACCCGTCGGCAAAATCTGTCACTTGCGCAACGCATTCATAAAAGTGCGCAATATCACAATCCTGTGCACTAGGGCGGCGAACTGGAATGCAATAGAACCTATTAGGGAACAGATATTAACCCTCTAATGCATTTTTTCTTTACTTCACATAAACATACATCGATATTTGATGGTCATGCATTAAAGAAAAATATTTTTTTTAAAAAATCTATTTGATCTGAATTAATTATTTATTTTTTTCAAAAATTGGAAACGCCAAAGACTTAGCAATGTGGATGATTATTAAACTTGGGAAATCCTTTTTTTCCCTTTAAATATAGTTGACTTTTTAGCCTACTTTTCCTTTTTTTAATTCGAATTTTTTAAAAAAAAAAATGAAAAAGTAGGTATTGACATGCGGTCGATGTCCGTCTGTCTGTCCGTACCACCCTTCCAAAATCGGTTCTATACATCTGATCCTTTTTTTTTTGTTAGGAAGCTATGACCTCAGAGACCCAACTTTCATACTTTTTGTCCGCCTGCCTGTACGTCCGGACGGACATAAATTTACTATCTGTCGGCGAATTTCCCTTTGAATTAGCATTAGAATTAAATTTTGAGTCATTTAAATCACTGTTGCCAAATCAACAATGGCATGAGAAACTTTATTTAAAAATATTTGAAGCAAAATAATTTTTCATGAATCAGTTTGGAATGACGTCATAAAATGTAGCACAATGATATTCTTTGATTGTTCATTTATTGTTTACCAAGAAAGCGGCAAGGCATATTTTTTGCATTCAATTATGCTTAGCTTTAATTTACATTTCGTAATTTTTTTTAATGCAGTTTGGTGTAGTTTCATTACTATTGTTATTAATAAATATTTACTTATTCTTCGAAATACAAATAAATCGAGCAGACGATAAATAATATTAAGTTAATTTGCGAAAGAATATTAAGGGAAATAGTTGATTTTGTCTTTTAGAAGTTTATGTTAAAGCTGGATGCTGTGTTTAGCGATTTTTTTCCTAATGTGTATAAATCTAGTGTAGAAACGGTTGTTGATATTTACTGTTAAGAACCTAGTTGTTCCCCGATTAGAATTTTAGTAAGTATTTAAGTAACAGGAAAGTATGCTATTTTAGTTCTTTAAGAACTTCTTCTTTTCTTCTAAAACTTCAGTATATATTCCAATAAATTGCAAATTGTTAAAGTAGCCGAACATCAACAGTATTTTAAAGTCATAAAGTAGATTAAAGTGTATGTTGGCAAATTCAACAGTATGCACGAGAGGGTTAAGAGGTTATAGCATGTCCAGTCCAAATGCGTTATTTTCAAACTAAAATATCTATTGAATTAAAACACTGGAATGCCACCAAAGACAACCCTAGTAGCAATTTTTCATCGACCGATAATTGAAGAAGTAATTCCAAGTAAAGAGTAATTCCAAGATTTCCAAGTAAATAAAAGAAATTAGTTATCACACAGTAAAAATATTTATCTTCGCAAGCAATTAAAAATGTTGTGTGTAAGTAAATAAAAATAACTATTACCAGTTTGAACATAAATATCTTTCGGATATGAAGTTTTCGAAATATTTTAACACAATTTGTATGTACTAAAATAAAAAAAAAGCCACATTTTTCGGTTTCTTATCGTTGCGATATCGATTCGTCATAATTTTCCGATGAAACGTACATTGATTGAATTTTCACCTTGACCGATATCGAATCGATGACTTTTATCGATAGAATTTCGTCACACCGATTGCCGATATCGCCTCGTGCACTTTCGGAATACGGATGCGATCACCGGTGAGTTTTCGCTGAATCCGATGAACGATCGAGCAAATTTCGAGAAACAATGCTACTAGGGAACGATACCACCATTACTATGCACAACTATGCTATAGTACTACCAGGTAGCACAACAATGTTGGCCGACATTCTACCGACATCGGCTCACATTGCGAAAGTCGAGGAATGTTGAACGTTGTAATCGCGACATCTGTCGACATTCACAGGCATTGGGAATTTTTTTAAAATTAGTATGACTTTAAATTCATTTTATTTTGATGTTGGAAGAATGAAACAATAATGTTAATAATAATGCGGATAAGTTTTAGTCATTATTTAAAAAAATAATAATTTAAAAAAAATATTCGAATATTGTGGGGACATCTGGCGACATTGTGGATACAACGTCGATGAAACAACATTGGCCAACATTGATCGACGTTTACTAGGTACTCGATTCACGTGAGTGTTAAGCCTACTAAGAAAACGCGGAAATAGGACTTCTTCGAGTGCTTTTGGGATGTGAGGTTTTTTTAAAAACGGGTTTTAGGTTTATCGGTGGCGCTGAGATCAACATAAAAACGTTAGCTTTATGGTTTGTTTACATCAGGGAGGAGAGTACGATCAAGGCTGTATTCTTTTAAGTTTTCGATTATTTTGGGTCGTTTAAATCTATAGTAATACGCCAGCTTTAATGAAAAAAAATCAAAACTATTTGTATAATGAGTTGTAATAGAAAGTCGAGAAACAAACAGTATCATTGTTTTGTTCCTGGCTACAGATCGAACAGTAAGAAACTTTCGTTGTTTTCTGTGCCAAAAAATGCAGAAGTTCTTGAAACTTAGAAGAAGGCAATCTTGTGAAGTGCACTTTGAAGAGGATTTTATTGAGAGCCATTATAAATACATAATTAACAATGAAGTTTTAATGCTAGAGGTAAGACTGTTATAAACAGAGTCAATTCCAACCAAATTCCCTGACTTTCCCCATTATTTATCAAAGAAAGTTCCTGTAAAACGTAAAACAAAAATTCGATTGAAAGAGGAGAAAAATCTTGAAGATTAGTGAACCAGAAATTGATTTTAACACTTAAAACATCACAGAAGAAAAAAATATCGAGGACATTTACAACATAGCTTTGCCTTCAAAATGTGGATCAAAGTTACGAGAAAAATCCAAATGTCATAATTTTCTGTTCATGGAGAGAGGCAAATCTGTGTGCTTTGCCCTGCAAACAAATAGATGTTGAGAAGCTTCGGGATACATATACCTGCACTGGATACGTGAAGAACATTTCTATTTTTACAAAACCGGTAGAAGCCAAGACATTAGAAGGCCTTATCAAAAAACTCGACAAGTGTATGTGAAGGAGTTGGAAACTGTAATTGAATTTAGATCCGATATTCAGATGGAAACTTTAAAATTGATGGAGAGGTCCTTCGCTTAAAAAAGTGCAAAGGGACAGTAGAAAGTGAAGGGAAGTTTTGCTACTTCTGTAGACTTTTATTTCGTATTTGTATGACTGGGAAATCCATGCTCTTAATGAAGGTGGTTTTATTATCAACAGTTTTATCACTTGTCTAGTATTTGCCCAAAAGTTTAAATTTCAAATATCTTATGATTTCATGTATAAGCCAAGATAAAATTGAAAGTTTATTTTGCAGTGATTCGTCAATGTAAAGACTGCAACGATTATCTTGCATCTTTTGAGTTTTTGACAATTGTAGAATGTCTAAGTTTTTACAATTTAGCACGGCCACCTAAAGTATGCAATGTAGAAACCGATATCATTAATTCTTTATTTACAGAACAGGATAATCAAACTGTAAGTAGCAACAATTTCGGCACTGTCTGTGACGTAAGCACGTAAAGTGTCATTTTCGCAACGATTTATGAATGAATATGATATAAAAATGTGAACTTTTTTGCACGTTGTTATAAAAAGATTGTTAAGATAATGCTGGATTTAAAATAAATTCTTTTTTTTTTAAAATATGTATATTTCATAATTGTGTAAGATGTTTTAGTGAATTATCTGTCATAAAATTAATGATGGACTATTTGATCAATTTTTATTCTTGGTAAAGTGTAAATATCAAATCCCCCATATTGCATTCAGTGCTACAGTAAATAGAGACATGAATATGTACTTGAATAAATATAGAACAGTCTAATTAGTTATTAATTTTATGATTTGTTTTTTGTGAAACATTTAATACAGAAGCTTTAGCAATATTTCTAAAGCTTCTGTACGAATTAATAATAGTTTTTTTTAATATATTAAAGTAGAAAATACATAACTATCTAAAACATGAAATTTAATCAAATTACATGTAAAAAATAGTTTAATTGAAGTTTGTGCATAAGATTTACAGATTTTGTCAAGAATTTAACAGTTTTTCTACACTTTAATTATATGAAATAAAACCCATACCCAATGGAGGTAGGTAAACATATTTTTATTCAATTCTACCTACAGTAATTTTTCGTCTTTTAATGGTATCGACCATCCCTATATAAATACATCGAGAGATGTTGTGTAGTTAACTTTAAACAATCTGGGAAAATATGTGCTATGTATCAGATATTTAATATATGAATAATAATACGTAAAATTTGTTTTAATTTGACTCTGAAGCAGTACAGAAAAAAAAGGCTATGTCGTAATGTAGGGTTTTATATAGCTGTCTGAATTACTAGTTTTTTAAAATTACAATAGTACTAATACAATATTTCTTGATCAATTTTGATTTATTTAACCTATTGTTAATTGTTTTACAACATCGCATATTGAGATTGGCTGACATAAAAATGACACCCTTGCGAATATTGTACAACATTGGTTTACGACATTGATCAACATTAGTCGTACCACATTCATGGGCGTTCTTTTACAGTACTTCTCAATTATACATTTGTACTTCGCATAACTTTTTTAACTCGTCTGTTTGTTGAGTAGAAAAAAAAATTATTTACAAAAGTAATTTTCTTTATATTTTTCTAATTAACAAAATTTTTGTTAATTAGAAATATATAAAGAAAATTACCTTTGTAAATATTTTTTTTATATTTTTTCTAATTAACAAAATTTTTGTTAATTAGAAAAATATAAAGAAAATTACCTTTGTAAATAATTTTTTTCTACTCAACAAACATATATGAGTTAAAAAGTTATGCGAAGGAAATGGAAAATTGTATAATTGAGAAGTACTGTAAAAGAACGACCATGAATGTGGTACGACTAATGTTGATCAATGTCGTAAACCGATGTTGTGCAATATTCGCAAGGGTGTCATTTTTATGTCGGCCAAATGTCAATATGCGATGTTGATCAATGTCGTAAACCGATGTAGTACAATATCCGCAAGGGTGTAATTTTTATGTCGGCCAATGTCGATATGCGATATTGTACGCGTTGATAAATGTTGGTCAATGTCGTAAACCGACGTCGTACAATATTTGCTAGGGGGGGTCCATTTTTATGGTCGGCCAATGTCCAATATGCGATGTTGATCAATGTCGTAAACCGATGTAGTACAGTATCCGGAAGGGTGTCATTTTTATGTCGGCCAATGTCGATATGCGATATTGTACGACGTTGATAAAATGTTGGCCAATGTCGTAAAACGACGTCGTACAATATTTGCTAGGGGGGTCCATTTTTATGTCGGCCAATGTCAATATGCGATGTTGATCAATGTCGTGAACCGATGTAGTACAATATCGGCAAGGGTGTCATTTTTATGTCGGCCAATGTCGATATGCGACATTGTACGACGTTGATAAATGTTGGCCAATGTCGTAAAACGACGTCGTACAATATTTGCTAGGGAGGTCCATTTCGACGTCGGCCAATATTGACACAATGTCGGCCAATATTTTTTTTTAATATTGGCCGACGTTGGTGTGCTACCTGGGTATGGCGTTTATAATATCTAATATTACTAAACTATAGTAATATATAGTTATAATGTTAATATTTACTTTAGCTAGCTAAAGTAAAGCTAGCTAGTTTAGCTAGCTAGCTTTCACACTAGGTTTATAACTTAAAAAGTGGAAGGTATTATAATCGTTCAGTCCATCTGTCTTCCGTCACCCACTTTCATAGCCCAAACTACAAATGCTACGGACAAGTATGATACGTCAAAAAATTCAGCGCATCGAAATTAGAATATTGAACATTTTAGAGAATTCGAGGTACTTTAATTATTTAAAAAACTGCAAAATTTAATGCTCATTCAAAAAGCATAAGAAGCCATTTTTATTAGAATTAAATCACCATTTGCCATTCGCAACAATCGCTCGAGAAACTTTAATTCTTTTAGACAATAAAATAAAATTATTTTGCGACATCGATCATATTGAAATGACATCAAATATATTTCACTACGAGATTCTTGTATGTTGATATGAAATGTTTTCATTCTACTTAAAAGCGAGGAATATTACACATTTATTCTTTGAAATATAAATTATTTTTTGCAAACGATAAGTAATAATTATTGAATTTTCGAAATAAAATAAAAGAAACTATAACCAAATTTAGCATGTAAATGTTAATATAAAATTAATGCTGTGTTTGGCGCCTTTTTACCTGTTAAATACAACTGTTTGTGTGGAAGCGGGTTAAGTGACAGATTCTGTTACAAACCTACTTGTTTTAAAATTACACCTTCAATTTTACTTATGTAAACATACTAAACCCAACATTCTCACCAAATGCAGCAGATATTCGGATACCTCCAAAGACAGAAAAATATCATTAATATGCATCTATGCTTACTACTATGACATCTTTAATGTTACCTAATGGCTATTTTTCAATGGCTTTTCATGTTACATTTCCACTATACTTTACCCCACCAAGTTATCTTACCACCACTAACTTTTTTTACCAGATATAGAACATTCGGAATATCATCAGAGACACTGATACCGTGATATACAACTGTGCTATGAATATGGCATTTTATAACAACAAACGTTGTGAAAACTCTGCTAATATTTCACCTGATTTCAAAACATTCGTGATACACCCAAGGCAACAATACCACGATATATAACTCTGCTATGAAGGAAGAACGTGCTTTGTGACAAAAAGGTGAAAAAAGAGAAAATAAACTTGTAAAGTTGTCGTTTTCCACTTAGATACGGGTAAAAAAAAACGGCATTAAAAGTTTAAAAAATTATTAACTTAAAGTTTAGAAAGCGGAAATCTTTTAATTTAAGGGAAGGGAAATAACATGTTCATATGACACGAAAATATTATTTTTTTTTCGAAAATGTCAGCAAAGTTCTTCCAAAGTCTTCTTCATATGGTGCCTAATGTTATTAAAACTATGGGTAGTTCGTCTATGGTCATAGGTAGTTCTTAAAAGTTACTCTGATTATATGTGGAGGCACACTAAGTTACTACCAAACAACTTATCACAGATTAGAAACATTCGGATAGGCCAAACAGCGATCCCCTGTATGAGAAACATACTATAGTACTATGAGATTTATCATGGTACCTATTGTTATAAACATATCGTATAGTTTCTATGGTTATGTTTAGTTTTTAGAGTTACATTTCAAATATACTTTCGGATACCCACCAATTGCCTTACCAGAAAATTAACATTCTGCAGCAGATGAGAACATTCTATGACCACCCAAAAAAGCGGACAGGTATGCACTAGGCAACT
Source organism: Oedothorax gibbosus (assembly GCA_019343175.1). Classification (NCBI taxonomy): domain Eukaryota; kingdom Metazoa; phylum Arthropoda; class Arachnida; order Araneae; family Linyphiidae; genus Oedothorax; species Oedothorax gibbosus. Next base: position 19,292 of record JAFNEN010002921.1, read on the forward strand.
TGCTACAGTACATATCGCCAGGAGTCCTGTTCTAGAAAACTCAGACTATATAGGCACTTCTTTTTTGGGGCGGGGGTCTTACGAAAAATGTTGTGAATGATGTGCCTAATAATGACCTATGTATCTAATGGGTTCGGCTGGCGGAACTTTATTGGCTTCGTAAAACATGGATCAAAACATCATGTTAGGTTAAATTCTCACAATCGAGCAAAAACAAAGTGGAGTATCAGTTTTTATTTATTCTTTTTTAGTTTCTGATATTTGGGTATTTACACAATTTAGCATAATAGAAACTGAAATTTAGGACTAGGACCGCTTGTGAAGAACAGGCTGTATATGACATTATATATACCTATGTTATTAAACTGTGGTACAAAGTTATAATGGTCACACAGTCGACCTCGTAACTAGCGAACTCGTAACACGAAAGTTCGCGTTGACGGGGTTAAACTGTATTGGGTTTTTAAAGTTACATCTTGATGAAGCACACTAGTACCTCCAAAACAACATTCTCACACAACTTCGATCACTAAAGACACACACAGCTATACCAAATAGAAATAATGCTATAGTACTAATGCCATTGTATTTGCTCTCAATGTTAGAAATCTGGCAATATTCTCACCAGAACGAACTTTCGATACCAAAAAAGACTGATACCGCGATATAGTAATCTATAGTACTATGACACTTATAATTTTACCTAATGTTTTTTAGCTATGGAATAGCTTATATGGTTATATTTAGTTTTAACGCTGGCATCTTCAGTTATACTTATGAAAGACACACTAAGTTATCTTACCAAAACCAACATTCTCACCACATGCAGAACATTCGGATACAACCAAGAACACACACACAGCTATACCACGATAGATAATATGCTATAGTACTATGACATTTATAGGCTCCAAATGTTATGAACTCTGGCAATATTGTCACCAGAAACAGAACTTTGCGATACCAAAAAATAATGATACCGCGATATAGTAATCTATAGTACTATGACACTTATAATGTACCTAATGTTTTTTAACTATGGAATAGCTTATATGGTTATATTTAGATTTTAACGCTGCATCTTCAGTTATACTTATGGAAAGACACACTAAGTTATCTTACCAAAACCAACATTCTCACCACATGCAGAACATTCGGATACAACCAAAGACCACACACAGCTATACCACGATAGATAATATGCTATAGTACTATGACATTTATATGGCTCCAAATGTTTATGAAACTCTGGCAATATTGTCCCACCAGAAACAGAACTTTGCGATACCAAAAAATACAATGATACCGCGATATAGTAATCTATAGTACTATGACACTTATAATGTACCTAATGTTTTTAACTATGGAATAGCTTATATGGTTTATTTTAGATTTTAACGCTGCATCTTCATTATACTTATGGAAAGAACACACTAAGTTTCTTACCAAAACCAACATTCTCACCACATGCAGAACATTCGGATACAACCAAAGACACACACACAGCTATACCACGATAGATAATAATGCTATAGTACTATGACATTTATATGGCTCCAAATGTTATGAAACTCTGGCAATATTGTCACCAGAAACAGAACTTTTGCGATACCAAAAAATACAATGATACCGCGATATAGTAATCTATAGTACTATGACACTTATAATGTACCTAATGTTTTTTAACTATGGAATAGCTTATATGGTTATATTTAGATTTTAACGCTGCATCTTCAGTTATACTTATGGAAAGACACACTAAGTTATCTTACCAAAAACCAACATTCTCACCAGATACAGAACATTCGGATAGCACCAAAGACAGCGATACCACGATATACAACAACATGACACCACGGCAGCATAAAATCTTGAACTTTTCTCGGGGAACGTTTACCTTGTGTATGTACGCAATCTTACACAGAAGTGTCTCCGAGTCGCCGTTTCTAAATTAGTTTCTCTGATCCCGCGCCAAGTGTCAACTGTGTCTGATTTGTCATCTATTGAGGTGGGGGAAGGTCGGTTTCATATGGCAGCGGCTGCGGTTATTTCCACCGCATTTACGGTGCCGGAAAGTTAGTTTTGTTGAATTATCGACGCACTACAGGGCTATTGGGCGACGGGCGTCATAATTTTAGGACCACAGTCGAGTGTCGAGTTAATCTCGCCACAATTTCGCTGAATTTCTCAGCATATAAGACAGAATATTATCTAAGCGAAGAAATTTAATCAAATTAAAACCGATAAAGTTTTATTGGCAAATTAGTTTAAAGAAGTTGCACGCAAAGACAGTAAAATAGAACATTAGGCTTATTTTCGCACTGCTATAACTGTTACATCAAAGCTTTTAGGGCTTCCAATAAAAGTTCTTTGTAACAAAATGACGTATCAATAACGTCTGTTTGGCTTTATTAAAGTGTCAAAAGTTTAACCCCTCTAAACTTCGCAACGGGTCGTATCTGATTGCAACAGCTTAAATCATTTCAAAGGCAAAATTTCTATTCAAGCAATATTTTTTAAAAAAATTTTTTTAAATACCACCAGAATTTTTTATTAAAAAACTAATATATTAATTTTTAAATTCCTAATTGCCACATCCTTGTATTTGTATTTAAATAACAATTTAAATCAAGCAGTCGATAGATTGCATTCAAATTTACTCTTAGCATGGGACTGGTTGTACAGAGGTCACGAAACATATTGTTTCTTCAGCCAGCCGGAGAATTTTAATGGGCTTAATGTAATGTAATCGTTTTCCGGCTGCTTATTTCTAGCCTCCTTTAGGAACTTTAACACAGCCAATTACGCCTCGTAATTTAGAACCCTGGTCAAGTAAATGGGCTTGTCGACCTACTTCTAATAGTACCTAATCTAAGATGTTAAATTTATATTCACAAGAAGTTGTTGATTTGATAAGTTCTTTGGATAATACGCCATAGTAGAGAAATTAACAATAATGCTCGCCATTCCTTTTAGAAGCGCCATACTATTCTGAAAAGACTAATGTATAGTAGAGTGATATGGGGTTAATTGAAATTAAATTACAGCAAATCAAACCTAATTAAATACAAAGAGAAAGATGTTAGACTTTCGTTCACTAAAAAGCATTTTTATTAAGGCTTGTTGGAACTTACTACATTCATTTGCCAGTTGATCATATCTAGCCATACATAGGCCAATTTCTTCAACTTCTAAGATTAAAGACATGGATAAAATACCGTAACTCTGTTTTGCATGTAGTCGTATCTGAGTAATACAACATAAAACATCAGACGGAAACGGTCGTTCCGCCCGCCAATCTCAAAATGACGCAAGGGCTAAACGGCAGTTATGTATAATACTCTAAACATTTCGCCATGTTAAACGCTAAAATCGATTTTATTTTCTATCAGGCAAACTAAACTTTGTAGAACAATAAAAAAAATACCTTAGAGAGGTTTCGTAGATTACTTTACATAAAAAAAATTTGGTTATTCAAGAATAAAAAACAGCGAGAAAAAAAATTATGGAAATTTACGAAAATGAAATCTTCCGACAGTTTTAGTCAAATTTTGCCCTAATTTTTGCTCAGATCTACGCCATACTAGGCCATGAATCTGGAAGCGGTTTTTACTAACGATTAAGAATGCCCCAATTCATTCGCTGACATAGGTTTGAAGTTTCAAAAATCAATCTTTCTATTTTTATTTGATTAAAGTCTATATTACTTTTGGCGGTATGGTTGCGCAATAAACTAGCCATCCTAGCGGCCACGTAACTTCCAAAAACACGCCAAGGTTTTGCTATAATTTTGTCGAAGAGCCGCATAGTAGCGCTGTTAACTATTGGGAGGATTATTACAGCTTCTAAAATATATGATTAATCAAATATCTGAAAACAGATTGAAAAAAATGTGTAATTAATAATCGGAATGCGTCATTTAAACTTTTTGGCGTTTTTATTTAAAGAAAACATATGAATAACGCGAGTGGATGGATTGATTGATCTAAAAATGTAAACAGTCATATTTGCCAGTTTGGTTGCCATATTCAGTTACCATTACAATTAAAAAATTAGTCTGTTTTTTGTTCATGAAAAGTAAGAAATAGTATTTTTTTTGCTTAAAACTTATTGAGGAATATTTAATTATGCTAAAGTAATATTTTATTATTAAAGTGAAATTTTTTTACCATGAGCTGTTACTAAATGTTTGCATTATAACACATAACCGTAACCCGAGATTATGTTAAGGTGAAACATTTGATAATTATCAACTTCGTTAAAGATGCCAGCGGCCAAGTGAATTCCATCGATGTGCAGTTTACTTCCACCATGTACAATGGTTCATATTGTTGCTGAACCCATTTTAACTTTCTTTCGGCATTGTTCGCGGTGGTTATACAACTTCCCATAACCATTGAAATTATGTATTCTATTTAGAAGTCATATTGCCTTTGTATCCTTTGATATTGTTCATAAAACATGTTGGTAATCATCCTTACCTCAAAAAGCATCTCATAAAATAAAGTTTAAAAAAAACTACTGATACCCCCCCAAAAAAACTTTGGAAAAGTAAAAAAACGCCAATCTAAAAAAAATAATACATAATTTGCCTTTTAAAAAAAAATACCTGATGCATTTGTTTTATAACAAAAACAAGTCATTATGAAACTTGTAGCTAAAAAAGCCGTGATATATAAGAATGCCAATCTCTTATTTAAAACTTATTGGTCAACCGATCCCTTAAACAAAATGTACAGTAAACTGTTAAACGATGTGGTAAAAAGTATTAAGGTTATGTTTTGCTACCAAAAACAGGGAGAAAGAAAATAGCAAATTTATTATAGTTCGTGACATACTTATCTTTCAACATTCATGCCTTTCTGTTGATCGATCTCTGAAATACATATGCTACCTATGGTGCTAATTTAAGTTACGCTCCCATAAAAAAAAAATTCGCTGTTTGAGGTTGGTGCCTATCCTTATCCCCCTCAAAAAAATTAAATCACGCAAATGAATATGAAAAAAAGAAAAATAAAGAGGGATAATAAGAATAATTTTAACAGATATATGATCTCAATACATTTATATAAAGGTATTTGCATTGTAAACAATGAGTATTTGTTAAAGGATATTTGTGTGTTTTATCATTAGAAAAACGAGATTGCATAATTATATGCTAAAAAATTTACTTCAGGGACAAATCTCTTTCATAAGAAATTTCTGGCAGTCTTTCAATATATTATAAATATTTCGGACATTAAAACACACCAAACAGCGAATTTTTTTATGGGAGCGTAACTTAAATTAGCACCATAGGTAGCATATGTATTTCAGAGATCGATCAACAGAAAGGCATGAATGTTGAAAGATAAGTATGTCACGAACTATAATAAATTTGCTATTTTCTTTCTCCCTGTTTTTGGTAGCAAAACATAACCTTAATACTTTTTACCACCATCGTTTAACAGTTTACTGTACATTTGTTCAAGGGATCGGTTGACCAATAAGTTTTAAATAAGAGATTGGCATTCTTATATATCACGGCTTTTTTAGCTACAAGTTTCATAATGACTTGTTTTTTGTTATAAATAAAACAAATGCATCAGGTATTTTTTTTTCAAAAAGCAAATTATATACATTATTTTTTTTAGATTGGCGTTTCTTTACTTATCCTAAGTTTTTTGGGGGGGGATTTTCAATATCCAAAATTACTTTTCAAGCAAAATTATGAAAAATTTCAATTTTTAATAACACCAGCATTTTTTGTTGAAATAGTAATATATTAAATTTAAAATACATGAATGTCTCAGTCAGTTTCTTGTTAAGTTATTAAATGAAGCATTTCCTTCGTTGAAGAAAGTGCATGTTCGAAATAGATGAGGTATTGGTTGTCGATAGATTGTATTCCTATATCCTCTTAGCTATGACCACGTTGTCCTAATATCACAGGACATATTGGTATATTGTTTCTTCAGCCAGAGAATTTTAATGGGCCTGTCGATCTACTTCAAATACCTAATCTAAGATGGGTAATGTAAAATTTAAATTCACAAGAAGTTGTGGATTTGGTAAGTCCATTTGGAATATTACGCCAGAGTAGAGATATTAACAATCGCCATTCCTTTCATAAGCGCCTTACTTTTTCTGTACAGAAACTAATATAATATATCTTTCTTTTTAAAATACATTTAATAAATCCCTCTAAAAATTAACCGTCAATGGAAAACCCTAGGTTTAACATATTTAAAAGAATGAAATTTTTATAAAAATTTGTAAGAATTGTTTGCATATTATGTTTCCTCATAAACATTTTGTCTAAAAATCAAAATAACTAAATTACTTCTTACCATTACTATAAAAATTAAAAATTTCATAAAATAAAACTTTTTTTAATACCTATTGTATTAATTTAAAAAAAATTATTATAACAAAATACTGGTAATTATAATACTTGAAGCATTTAACTCTTATGCTTATTCAAGAACCAGGAACTATCTAAAAAAAAAGTCGTCAAAAATTAAATTTTTTACGAGACGAGTTTCACAAAGCAATTGAGTGCGGGAAAGTTGCAGCTGGGATGAAAGAAACAAAATATTTCAGAGTTTTTCATTGTCGTTTTCAACAAATTACTATATTTTACACTGAAGTGCGTTATATTTCCACACTTTCAGTCGGAGTAACGTAATGGATAACCAAGAGTGAATACGATATATAAATAACATATATCTACTTTAATATAATAAATATCCTCTAGATTTAGAAGTTCTTTTTTAAATAAGGAAAATATTTATAATAGAACAGATAAATAAAGAAATTTAATTATATGAACAACAAATTGTAAAATAAAAACTGGTATTTAACTTTTTGAAGAAAAAAATTACATAAAATCAATTACTTAAAATATTACTATACAGGGTGGCCCAAAAGTAGGCTTACAGTTAATGTCTGTTTAAATGTACCATTGGTAAGAATTTTGTGTTATTTAGAACAGGTATTTGACATGGTTTGGTTTTGTTTTGTTGGTTGACTAAAATTAAACCGTACAACAGCGTATCGGGTCTAAAGAGAAGCGATTTATGGACTTTGTTTGGTTTAGTTTCGAGATAGCTTCGGTTTATTTATTTGATGCTCGAGAAATAAGCAAATAACGTCTCCAGACTACGTAACTTCAAATACCGCCATCTGCCAGTTATCCTATACAAAGATTAATGCTTACGAAAAATTTGTTCGAGGTGACAGGCGTCCCGGGAACTGATTATCCCAAGGGCGTTAATTACAACGCCTGATGCAACAGCCGAACCTTAAGCCTAACTGACCAAGACCATGTGACAACATGGCCTTCTTGAAGACGATCCTGACCGTAGATTACAGTTCTGTGAGATAATGTGCAAAACTGACTGAACAACCAGACCTGCTTTTGAAAAATAACTGTTGCCGTATAAATAACTGTATGCATAACTAACTGTAAGCCTACTTTTGGGCCACCCTGTATTCTTGCACCAATACTGACTGTGAAAGCATATACCCTCAAGTGCATGTTTTATGTATATAATGCAGGTATGCTTTTCCATTTTTATTGCACTGGTCAAAAGTATATGCTTAGTAAAATGAGTAATATGAATAGACTGGGACATCAAGCAGGTTAAGTGGGGTCCAAGAAGGGATTGGAGTAACGCGTTACTTGTAACGCCTTTACTTGTAGCAATGAACTTTTTTCGGTAACGCCGCTAGATTTTTCAGAAATTAATTGGAACTGTAACTAGTGTCTTTTAGCTGTAACGAAAATATTTTATTGGTGTTCCGCTTCCGTTACTTCTTACACCTCCCTTCATCTATGTTCGACGTTCGTCTTAAACTTAACTATTTCAAATTTAACTTTCCGTTAACTCTCCGTTACATACTACTGCAATACCAGAAAACATTAAAAACGGTTTACAACTATTATCATTTTTTTTTTCATTTCTAACCATTTCGGATAAATTAATATTTGATTTTAATTTACATTTTTTTTAAATAATATTACTGGTAATACTTAACAAAAGAAAAAATCATTACTTCGGAACGAAAACAAATAACTTCCACTGAAACTGTACCACCCCGTCCCGTTTAACCCTCCGAACTTCAGATCTGGCTTTCCCCGTATTTTGTGCATCAGTCTCTTTTTACAATAACCTTAAATTTCAAAATTTAAAAACAATAAAATGTTATTTATAATGACCTTTTTTCATTTGGGAAATATTTTAAGATCACCTCTTCAAAAATTATACTAACTGATTTTTTTAAAACAATATTTTATTTAAAATAAATTTAATTTAACATTCATTTATGAAAAGCAACCATACATTACAGTCCCTGGACAAATCATTAGACGCACTGCAAGATTTCATGTAAAATATTACGGGGTGATATTGTACCATTTTATTATTTTAAATTGATTTGTTTTTTTATTTTTATATTATCCAATCAATTACCAATTTATTTGACATAAATAAAACAGCATTCATTTAGAAAAGCATAAGTTTATTAAGTTTTAAATAAAAGTGAAATTAATGTTAGTAAAAGTCAATATTTAGTTGAGCCACCTTTAGCCGCTATCAAAGCTTTAATTCTGCGCGGCATGCTATCAATGCAAGACTGTACTGTCTCCTGCATTTGAGGATGATGATTCCACACATAATCTTATAATTTAATAATTAATATAAATTAATCATAATCATAATTATCTTAAAATAAATACAAATAAGTAGTCTACAACAATTCTTTTAAATAAAAGTCAATAATATTGTAGTTTAAATATACCATTATTGCATAAAAACTCTTTAGAAACATAAAATTCCTTAAAAAAATACAGTGCGTCTAATAATTTGTCCAGGGACTGTATACAACATACTGTCCCACCCCACCCCGTTTATGTAACAAATTCGAATGCAAAAAAACTGAATTAGTTAGCTCGCAGCATTTAGTTAATTTGGTAGAAAGAATTTGAGTATCTGGGCATTTAAAGTTCATTTTTATTCAAAATCATCTAACATTAAAACTCAAATAACAATATTTTATTTCCCAACTTCCAAAACAAGATGCTGCCCCGGTGATCCTGCATCTTGTAATGGATACAAGTCTGTGCAGATATTCTTGGTAATGAGAAGGCCGAGGAGCTCGTGAAAGTACGCTGTAATAAAAAGTCTGTTTTTTTTACAGAAAAAAACTGTCAAGATGTGACCGTAAAATTACGTAAAATTTACTGAGGATAATCTGTTTATTTTATACGAATAATTTGTAATTTCAAATCAAAATCTGTTTTTTACCAGACAAATTATGGTAGAGATAGGATATAATGGCCAAATAGTAACATTTGTCGAGCTTGGGAAATTAAAGTAGGGTTACTATATCTATTGAGTTGAATGAAATGTGACAGAGAATTTTTACCACAAATGAGCATTTTCGTTGCTTAGCAACGTAACGCGCATCGCCAAATTGAGACCAGCCGTTATATCCTAGCTGTTTCCAAATTATAAAGAAATACCGAAAATTGACCTCCTCTTATTCATCAACCACAAAAAGCATTCCACTGTCTCTCAAAAGCATCTCCAGCTGCTTAGAAATCCAGGACGAACTATTTCAATTAGGCATTGAGGACTCAGTCGACCATACAGAGCTGTTCTAGTTGAGTCGACCATACAGAGCTGTTCTAGTTAAGTCAACCATACAGAGCTGTTCAGAGCTATTTTACGACAACTTCAGAGCCATATAATTGAACATTATCATAAACACAGCAGCATCATAAACTCTATTTTTTATAATTACATTGAAATTTCTTTTTAGAAAAAGTTAAATTCATTTTTAAAAGTTAATAAATTTTATAAACCATGAATTAGGCTCCACATTTATAGAATTTCATTTCCAGGTTTACATTCATACACTACTGTTACATAGATATACGAACTAAAATTCATTAAAAAAAAACTCTCATATTACTTTTCTTAACATATCTCTTCGTACATAACTGAACACGTACGCAATGCTTCAGGTGGTTATTTTCACCATGTGATCAGCTGACTGAAAAGAAAGAAGTGATGCCATTTCCAACTTATAAAACTTTTCCAATATGGAAAAAAAGGCATTGGGTCAAGTATGCCTAAGGGTCAAATGTCCGTAGTTTTCCCTACTGTTTTATTCTACATAGCTCCTCTAGCGGACCTCAA
>JAFNEN010002922.1:0-17881 GCA_019343175.1 Oedothorax gibbosus
AATGGAATCGGGGGGTGAAAGGGTTTAAACCATGCATTCACCTTCCTCTAAAAAAAAAGGGGGTGAAACCCCCTCCTATAGGGTAAGTGTATTTTCGGCCCGGAAAGGATTGGGAAATTAACTCAGACTGAGTTCAAACCGCCTGTTTTAAGAGTGTAGGGACGTGGGATTGTTTTCTTTTATTTCTTTTCCCCAAACCCCGCAAAAAAGTCCCAAATCCACCCCCTATGGGGGAAGTGCATTTTCGGCCCCGGAAAAAGGGAGTGGAAATTAACCAAAACTGGTTAAAACCCGCTCTTTTTTTTTTTAAAGATTGAAATTTTCCTTTTGAGCAGTGCCCCCTTTTTTGTGTAAATTTAGGTATCTTTTTATCCCCCCCTACAGCTGCAAAAATATTTTTTTTTTAAAATATTTAAACGCTTTTTATAAAGAAAACCCATGATGCGTTTTTTTTTTAAAACTAACTTTGAGGGGGGGGGTTTTTTTTGTTTTTCTACACTCTTAAAAGAAAGAGTAAAACCCCACCCTATAGGGGAAGGGGAATTTTTTTGGGCACGGAAAGGAGGGGAAAAAAACTCAAAATTGATTAAAAACCCCCCTTTTTTTAAAGGGTAGGACGTTTTTTTGTTTTTTTTTTATTTTTTTTACCACCCCGCAAAAAAGAGTGAAACCCCACTCCTAAGGGGAAGGGGCTTTTGGGGGCCCCGGGGAAAAAAGGAGGGGAAAATTTAAAAATCAGACTGATTTAAAAACCCGTCGTTTTTTAAGATGTAATTCTTTTGAGCAGGTTTTTACCTTTTTTGTGTAAATTTAGATACTTTTTCAACAGCTACAGCTGCACAAATAGTTTTTTTTAGTTTTTTAATCAACGCTTTTTATAAAGAATAAAATGATTTTTTTTATATTAAAACTAACGTTGACGGAGGGTTTTTATTTGGTCTTACTACATTTTTAAAAACGAAAGAAAAAAACCCCCCACTATATAGGGAATGAATTTTCGGGCCGGGGAAAGGGGGGGAAAAATTTAACTCGAAGTTAAAACCGCTCTTTTTAAAGGTTTTAGGAGTAGTTTGTTTTTTTTTTATTTTTTTACCCCCCCGCAAAAAAGAAAAACCCACTCCTATGGGGGAAAAAAAAATGCATTTTCCCCCCCGGGAAAAAAAAGGGGAAATTAACTAGAGGGGTAAAACCGCCTTTTTAAAAGAGTGGGGACGTAGATTTTTTTCATTTTTTTCTTTTGCCCCCCCGAAAAAAAAAGTAAAATCCACTCCTGGGGGGGAAAGGGGGGAATTTTTCGGCACGGAAAGGAGGGAAATTAACTCAGACTTTTTTAAAAAACCGCTGGGTTTTTTTTAAAGTTAGGGTTTATTTTTGGTGACTTTCTAAAAGGTTCACTTTTTTTTTACCCCCAAGTCTCTCAAACCTTTTTTTTAATTTTTGGCATCGAAGGATAAAGAATAACAGTGGGTTTCAATTGAAAAGTTTAGGTCGTGTGAGTGATTACCCTCCCCAAAGGTCGTTCACAGATTAAAACATATGAAAATCGAAAAAGTAGGAAATCGAAAACGGCTTTTCCAAAGTAAGAACCAAAAATAGGGGGGCCCCGGGAAACCCCCTTTTTGGTCGGAAAGGGTTTCTTGGCTGGCATCCCAATTTTTGGTTTTCGAGTCCCGGGGCCTTTAAAAAGGGGGCCCCCTTGTACGCTAATGGTGAGGTGCACTTTAAACCCCCTTCGTGGTAAAAAAGTCCTAAGTTCACATCCCAAAATAATACCTCGGGGGTGAAAACCCAAATTTGGGGGGGACCCTTTTTTTTTTGGGGCCCTCTGTCTTAAAAATTGGGATGGATCCACTTATGTTTTTGTGTTGTGCTGTTTACTTGACGAAGTTTATAAGCGGGTTTGCCCAAAAGCACAAAAAACCTGAATATAATTTTTTCCAACCAACCCCCCAAGGGAAAATTAGAAACGAAATAAAAATTTAAAGGAAACAAAATATTTTTTTTTTAAAAAAAGTTTAAATTTTTCAAATCAGCAAAATTTTTTTAAACTTAAAATTTTTAAATTGTTTACTTTTGGGGGTTTTTTTTAAAGGGTTAAAAATAAACGATAGAAAAGAAAAACTTTTTCCTTTTTTTAAGAAAAAATTTTTAAATTTGGAGTTTTAAAATTTGGGATTTTTTTTCTTTTTCCCGGGCTTTTCAAAAAATGAAAAAAATTTTAAACTTTTTCTTTTTTATCCCAAATTTTAAATGAACCATTTAAAATTAGGTTTTTTTTGGCACTTCATGATTTTTAAAATTAAAACTATTCAATTAGCGAAAAAAAACAAAGGGAATTTTTTTTTTATATTTGAATTTATTTTTTGGGAATTTTGATTTGAAAAAATTTTTGTATAAAAATTGAAAAAAAAACTAACATTTTAAACTTAAAAATATTTATGATAAGTGTGTTTGTGTTTTTTTAAAACCCCCTTTTGGAAATTGGTAAATTTAAATTTTTTTTGGGTTTTGCATATTTTCCTTCCTTTTTTCCATTCCTTTACATCCTCCTAATTGCCCCCCAAATTTTGGTGCGCTGTGTTTTCCCCGGTGACATTGATTTTAAAAATAGGACTCAATAATGTTTTCGCATTTCTCTTTCCTGTAAAAAGATCTAAAAAAAACCTATTTTGGTTTCATTTTTAAAGTTACCATTTTTTTTCTAAATTTTCCCTTTTTTCTTTTTTTAACGAGACGTATGTCGGAAAAGTACGTACTCAGGGCAAATCAGACAAACAAAAAAACCCTTGATATATGATTGAAACCCTTTCCCCTTTTTTTTCCGGGGCCAAACTTCTGCCCGGGGCCCCTTTTTATGGTATTTTACAGAAAAAACCCCAAATTCCCCGGGGAAAAAGGGGTAGGTACATCTATTTCCGGCCCGTGTGTTTTATAAAAAGGGGGCCCGCTTATAAGCCTTCGTTTAAGTAAGGAAAAAAACATAAAAAATTTTTTTGGGGGCCCAAAAAAAGGAAGTCATCCCGGGCAAAAAGGGGGGAATCGAACCCGCACCCGTTACGCTAGGGAGATGCTAGGAAAATTTTTTTGCGAACCCAAAACCCCCTAGGCCCCTCCGAATCGTTCCCGGAAAAAAGTTTGGGGACTCTGTTTCTTCAATTTGCCACGAGCAGAGTTTTTTTGCTGCCCTCCTTAAAAAATACCTCCCCTTCTTAGGGTTTTTTAAATTTCATTCCCCCGTGAAGTCACCTGTCCAAAAAGATTTCCCCCGGAAAAAAAAAAGATTTGGGGATGTGAAGGTTTGGGGGGAAAAAGGGGGTGAAGTGACTTTCTTTTGGCACAATTTTACAATTTTAAGATTTTTCAAGATTTTTGTAAAGGAGGGACCCAACAAAGGGTTTAAAATTTAAAAAGTTTTTTTTTAAAAATAACATTTAAAAAAAAAAATTGCATTTTTTTTTCATAGTTTTTTTTAAAAAGAAAAATCACGCAAATAAAATATAAAGTTAAAAAAAATTTAATTATATTTTCATAGTCGAGAATTAATCACTAGAAAAAATTTGGGGCCGGGGCTACTTTTTTGACACTCTTTCAAACCTAGCTAACTTCAACAAGACAAAACTGTTTTTCAAAAATTTGCGGTTTTTATTATTTAAAATTTTATTCTTTTTAACGTGCAGGCTACAAAAAAGAAATTTTTATGGGAATTTTTTTTCCCCCCAAAATTATGGCCCAAGTTTTGATTGGGTTTGGAAGTTTTCTTTTTTTTCCCATTTACGTTTAAAACGAAAAAGTGGAAGGTATTATAATCGTTCAGCCCCCTCATCTGTCTGTCCTCAGTCGGTCACCAATTTTTCATAGCCCAAACTACAAATGTTAGGACAAGTGTGATAGGTAAAAAAAATTCAGCGAAATAAAAATTAAAAAGCGCATTGAAAATTTCAGAAAAGAATTCAAATTTAAAAAGACTTAAATTTTTTTAAAAAAAAACAAAAAATTCAATCCCTTTTTTTAAAAAAACCCATAGGAAGCCATTTTTTTTAAAAATTTAATCACCCCCCCTTTTTGCAAAAAATTTCGCTGAGAAATTTAATTCTTTTGAAAAAAAATTTTAAAAATAATTTTTTTTTAAGACATCGATCATTTTTGAAATGAGGGAAAAATATATTTTTTGAAATGACGAAAAAAATATTTTTCCCAATACGAGATTCTTTGTACGTTATAAAAAATGTTCTCTTTCTTTTTAAAAAAGCAAGAAATATTACTTTATTTATGCTTTGAAATATAAATTAATTTTTGAAAACATAAAAAAATAATTTTAAAATTTTTTTCCAAATAAAAAAAATGAAAAAAGGGACAAATTTAGCATGTAAATGTTTAAAATAGAAAATAAAAAGCTATTTTCGTCCCCTTTTTTCCGTTAAACAAAAACTGTTGTGGGGAAAACGGGTTAAGTGACAGATTCTGTTACAAACCTACTTGTTTCAAAAAACACAATCATTTAAAAAAAAATTTTTTTAAAATTTTTTTTAGAAAAAAAAAATTTTTTTTTTGAAATTGAAATTAAAAAAACTTATAAAAAAAAAAAGAAATTTTAAAAAGGGAGTATTTTTTTTCCCCCCAATTTTTTTTTTTGGGGTGAAGTATACACCCGGGAATTTATTTCAAAAAAAAAAAAATTTTTCTTTTAAAAACTCAATCGAAAATAAAAAAACGCTCATTTTTTAAAATAAAACCAGTTTTAAAAAAAAAAAACATTTTGGGAAGGAATAAAAAATTTTAATTTTGGAATAAAGTCTCAAATTTTTTCCCAATTTTAAACCCAAAATTTTTTTTAAAACCCCCCCCTCATAAGAAACAAAGGGACTTTATGGTCGCACAAAATTAATTAAAAATTTTTTGCAAGATTTCACCCAAAAAAAAAAAAATTATACTCCAAACTAGTTTAAAAAAATTTTATCCCCAAAGGGGAAAAGAAAAAAAATTATGTTTTTCAAGTAATGTTTTTTTTTTTTGGAAAAATATTTGTTTTTTTAAATTTGAAAAAACGCAAAATCAGCTAGGAAAAAGGCTTTTTTGCTTAAAAACTTATGAAATTTAAAAAAGGAAATTGATACACATTAATTTTTTTTTTAAAAACCCCCACAATACCTCGGTTAAACAATTTTAAATTTAAAAAAACTGTAAGTCTGGGGGGAAAAATTAAAATTTTTAAAGGGTTAAAAAAAATAATAAAATATACAAAAGGGTATATAACACTTTTTTAAATTATACTCATAGTTTCCTTGCACAGAAGGGCCCCGCCATGGGGGGGGCTATAAAAAAGCGCGGGCAATAATGAAAATGAAAAATTTTTTCCGTTTTATTTGTCTTCATTTTTGGTTATACTCCCCGTGGTCGTGGCTTTTTTGCAAGGAAACTATAGTTTAATGTATTCGCTTTCAATTAGCGCAAACAGTAAATTTTTTAATACATTTAAAGGAAAAATTTTTACCCCCAAAAAAAGGGAAAATTTTAATAACTTTAAAAAACCCAAAAACATTTATGTGGCAGCTACCCTTTGTGTAAGCGTGTTTTCAGTTGAAAAGGGGTTTTTTGAAAAATATCGCCCAAAATACCTTCCAGTATTAAATTTAAAATTTTTGTTTTTTCCCAAAAAAAAAACAAAAGTATTATTTTTTTTTTGAAAAAAATCTTTTTAAAAAATTCATAAAAATCTTTTAAAAAAGGTTTTTTTTTTCATCGGGTTTTTTCACGTGTTCAAAAAAACCCTCGATTTGGCTGACGTCACTTTTTTTATTAAACAAACCCCGGGGGGTGTTTTTTTGCTTGGGTTTTTAAAAAAGGAATTTTTAAAAAAATTTTTTATTTTAAAAAAAGGGTTATATAGATAATGGGGAAAAAAGGGTTTTTTTAGAAGAGGTAGTTCAAAAATTTTATTTTAAAAAAAATTTCCCCAAAAAGGTGATTCAAAGTTTTTTTTTAGTACAGTGACGTCATAGATACACGTGACAGCCACAAAGGGGGTTTTTGGGGTAATTTTCGTCCCAAAATTTTAAAAAATTTAAATTTTTTTTCCCTTTTTTTTGGGGTATTGAAAAAAAAAAAAAAAACGGGGGGGAAATTTTTGGCATAAGAAAAATTTTTGCCAATAAATTTTTTTTTTTCAAAAACCCTATTTTCTGTGCGCTCCTTCTACCCGAAGTATTTTTCGTTTGAAAATTTTAGTGGACGACCATTTTTTTGGTTGGCAGTTTTTTTTAGCAATGCTTAGGCCCCAAAAATTTCCCCAAAACCCTTTTTTTTTTCCCAAAGGGGCCCCCTTTTTGGGCTAGGCCCCCAGCCCCCGGGGTTTTTACTTTTTAAAAGCCAACCTATTCTTTTAAATTTTCCCCCCTAAACAAAAGGCTTGAAAAAAGGACAGGCAAAAAAAAAAGTTTTTTAAAACAGCCCAAAAAACTTAAAATGGAAAGGGGGGGTTTTTTTTTTTTTTTGCTCTATGGCCCCCAAATTTAAGCCCCCCAGAACTTTAGGACCCCTTTTTTTTTGTCCGGTTTTAGTCAGCTTTCCGAAGAAACAAGTACGAAAATTTGGGGCCATCCGATTTTAAAGTTCCCCAACAGTTTTGTTCCTTTCTTTCAGAAAAACCAAAAAACAAAACCAGACGGATTTTTTTTTTTTTTTTTAAACAAAAAACTTCTCTGGACTTATCAGTCGAGTGGGGTGGGGGGAATTCCTGAAAACGTACAATTTTTAGGCAAAAATCTCGGAAAAAAATTTGGAAAAATTTTAAATTTTTTGGGTTTGAGTTACCTTCATACTACTTTAGAAAAATAAAAATGGGGTCCAATCATACAATTAATATTAATTATTCGGTGGTAAGTTTATTTAATAATTTTTAAATTTTCGAAGAGTTTTAACCCCAAAAATTTTTAAAAAAAAAAAATTTTTTTGATAGTTACACTTGGAAAAATTTCAGCTTTATTTTAAAATTTTTTTGCTCCAGGAAAAAAAAAATAATAAAAATAGTGTTTCATTGTATTTAATAAATTTTTTCTTAATAATTAAAATTCATGTCCGGGACACAAAAACATGTCCGGGGCCCCAAAAAAATGACATGTGGTACAGGACATGATAAAATTTTTAAAAAGGGTTCCCAAAACGCAAAGGTTTGGTTTAGGGAACGAAACATGTAAACTGATATTTATAATTATTTATTTCTTTAAAAACAAATTAAATAAAAATCTTTGCTTACCTTTTTATCTTGATCCAGAAATGACGCATGATCTTTCAAGGGCTTTTTAACTTTAAACTTCTAATTATTTGTTTATCTACTGCGGTATTAAAGCTTCGACGTGATACAACGTAAAAACGGTATAATTGAGTATAATAAGACTGAACCAGAGTATGTTCATTTCTTGATATTATGCAAGCTAAATAATACGTTGTACAGGACATGACGAAAAACTGTGGGACATTTTATTTTCAGGGAAATTTAATATTTATATTCTTTATAATGATTATATTTAATTGTTTTGTATGTTCTAGTAATGTCAGTTGAATTAAAAATCAACTTCAGTTATAAAAAATTGGGATTTAATTAGTATATACTAACTAAAACAGTCCCGGACATGACGGTGAGACAGCTCACGGACATGATTTGTCATAGTCTGTGGACCACATTTTTGCACAAAATATCTAATTTTTGTATTTATTCAACGTTAGTAAGTAGATAAAATATTCATCATCTTAAATTATTCAATTGGAAGTATAACTTTTCTTCATGTGGAAGATAACTTGCGGGGACATGCTTTTGTACGTTTTCTCAGGAATGACCCATATATGGCTAACACTATTGGGACTTTAAAAATCACAGATTAAGTAATCACGATTTATTAAACTTGAATAGTAAAAACATTCAATTTGAATAAAGTCTCAGCAACAAGTGTACGAAACGCAATCAGAACCACCGGCTTCTTTTATGAAAAGGGAGATCTATCCCCCCCCCCCCCTCCCAAAATAAAACGATCGATTTATCACCATTATCCCCTCCAAGGACGTACCACCCACGCGAAACTGATGGGGCCAATCGGAGCACCTGTTTTACCCTCTCGAATCTCTTGGTCTTTGTGGTAAATATGTGGAGGGTAAAGACTAAACATAAAAGAACTAAAATAGCCTACTTTCTCTTTAGTTGAGTTGAGTTGAATAATCGTCGCACTAGAGCAAAACGAGGGCTATTGGCGACGGCATCATAATTTCGAACTAGAGTCAAGTGACTAGCCGACATCTGAATAGGCACCAATCACGTCCTACACAACTACTAAGGGCCCAAGAAGCTTTCCCAACAAGCTCAAGGACGGAAATTTTTACGTCATAGTTCCGAGTGACGTTGTTCCGAAGATGAAGACAACCTGTCTCGAAAACCCGTTCGGGACCACTCGTTCACGGCTGACCACATTTTTAGGGTTCCGAATGCGTCCGAACTGGTTTCTAGATCTTCGGCACTGGGTAACAGTGATGTCAAAATTTCCGTCTTCGCTCATGTTTGGGAGAGCTTCTCTGGCCTTGTTATTGAAGTTCGCCGTGCACCAATGCAACTTTTAAGAGCGACGTCGTACTTTGCGTTGGGACTTTGGAACATTTGATTGACGTGCGCTCCTTCTACACGGCTTTTTATTCTTCAGACAGACCGTTTAGATGCACAAGACCGTTTATAGGTCGGCGGTTGTGTGGACAATGCCCTTGTCAAGAAAAAGTAGGTTTGTAACAGAATCTGTCACTTAACCCGCTTTCACACAGCAGTTGTGTTTAACAGGTAAAAAGTTGGTTCTCTAGTTGGCCTCTGTCTCTAAAAATTAGATGGATCCACTTATGTGTGTGTGTTGTCTGTTGTGTCTGTCTTACTTGACGAAGGTTTATAAGCGGGTCGCCCGACCAAGCACACAAACCTGAAAATATATGTCTACCAACCAACCAACAGGTAAAAAGGCGTCAAACACAGCATTAATTCTATATTAAACATTTACATGCTAAATTGGGCTAGTTTCATTTATTTATTTTTTTCGAAAATTCAATAATTATTACTTATCGTTTGCAAAAATTAATTTATATTTCAAAGAATAATATGTAATTATTACTTATCGTTTGCAAAAATTAATTTATATTTCAAAGAATAAATATGTAATATTCCTCGCTTTTAAATAGAATTAAAACATTTCATATCAACATACAAAGAATCTCGTAGTGAAATATAATTGACGTCATTTCACACAATCGATGTCGCAAAAATAAATTTATTTTAATTTATTGTCTAAAAGAATTAAAGTTTCTCGGGTGATTGTTGCGAATGGCAATGGTGACTTAATTCTAATAAAAATGGGCCCTTTTTTTGCTTTTTAAATGAGCATTATATTTCGCAATTTTTTTAATACTTGAAGTACTTCCAATTCGATTTTTTTCTGATATTTACAATGTCTTCTAATATCGATGCGCTGAATAAATTTTTTAACGCATCACATTAATTAAATAAGGAACTTAGGACCTCTCACATGCAAGGCAAGCTCCTTACCAACTGGGCTCCCCAGCCCTAAACAGCGACGCGTTTACCAATAGGCGTTAGAGGCGGCCGCCTGTGGCCCCAAGATTGCGAGGGCCCCCAAATTTCAAAATTAATAACAAATACCTAGACTTACAACTGTTTGCATACAAACATAATAATTGACCGCCGAATTGTTGCTTTTTCGTGTCTCCTATTACCGAAACCGAACTATTGGACTATACAAGCGTGACGTCATTGAGTTCCGAGAATTCCCAAGTCGTTTTCTGTAGGAGCGCTTCGATCGCTCCCCTACCAAACCACCCAGTGAAAGAATTTCTCTAAACTTGATCACTAAACTTACAACAATAAACTTACTTGATCACTAAACTTACAACAATAAACTTACTTGATCACTAAACTTACAACAAAGTACAGGGAGGATATTAAGTCTAACAACGACTGCAACGAAAGTGTTCTAGACGAAATAAAACATTTTTTAATACTTGCAAGAAAAGCACACCTTTGGTCTCCAGCGTAAATTTATAACTTTCTGCAACACGGATTAAAATCGACTGTTCCAAGTGTGGAAACGCTGTTGCATATTTATTTAACAATTTCGATTAGCAATGCAACTGGAGAACGTTCTTTCTCTGCACTAAAAAGGATAAAGAATGTGCAGAGAAATATGATTGGACAGATACGCCTTAACGACTACCTTAGCGATTCTGAACATCGAATCAGATGAAACAAAAAAAAATTGATTTCGACGAGGTGATAAACGAATTTGCAAACAGAAAATGCAGAAAGAAAAGTTGTAAATGGAAAATAAGTATGTAAATATAAGGAACGTTAAAAGTATAAGTGAAATTCTTGTCTCTTGTAATATTTAGCCAAGACCATGGTTCTTTTTTTCAGCCCCGATTGCGTCACTAGCATTGCATGCTCCAAAAAAGGGGAGGGGAGAATCCCAATTTACAAATAACTGGTTCATCTTTCATCATGCTTTTTTATTTGTACAAGTATTAAGATTTTTTAAATTCTAATTTCTGTTTGGGGGGGGGTCGAGGGGCCCCAAATTCGGAAGCCGCCTGTGGCCCCAACATCCATAAACGCGTCACTGGCCCTAAAGCCCTGTATTCTCCCCCCTGACTTAAGTAGCGACAAGCTCAATCTTCCGCCATCTTGGGGCGAAACTTAACTTTCTCCCAGTGGAACGGACTACGCTTCGTTTTTCTCCTCGTACTTCGCTCTCTTTCTTTTCTTTAGAAATTGGTTAAAGACTATTAAATATATCTGTAACGAATTAAATGCATAAAACTTTATTCTTTTGAAGCATAAAAAATGACTTTTTGACGGATTTTTGATTTATTAGGAAGTTAAAATCTCAAAGCTTCGATTCTTAAATGGGTTCGCGTTTAGCAGCCAAAATGATAGATTTGCTTGTAAATTTAGCATTAACTGCATTTCTTTGATCCTGAGTAATAAATTTTTAACATGAATAATGCATTTCTTAAACTCCAAATAATATATTTTAACCATGAATAATTAATATTATATACTGATGTTATATACTTATAAAAAAAAACGCCTGGCTTTTGGGGGGGTTGGGGAAGGGCCGCTAAAATCCTGATTAAAATACATAAAATTTTAATTCTTAATTTTAAAAATATAAAAAATTTTAACATTCTTACATTAATTATAAATTTTTATTTAGACATTCTCCTGTAACAAATATTTAGGGCTTATGCAATATTAAATTATCTTATGAATCTAAATATAGCCACAGAAATTACGAAAAATGTCATATTTTATTTAATAACAGTAATTAAAGTGTACATTTTAAAATAACTAGCTTTATAAACCCGGCGTTGCACGGGTTGACCCTTAATAACAGTGTTTTTTATGTAAACTTTTATTTTATACCAATTGTTGCCTCCCATTCTGATTCTCCCTGTCCGATTGTACCCAGGCCCTTCCATGAGTTAGAGGGCTTTCCCAATCCCATGGGCCCCGGTGTTCGCCTTGCATGCGAAAGGTCCCAGGTTCAGGTCCGGGCATTGCCTAAATAGCTGCCGACCTAAAAGCGTAAAGCCAAAAAATGCCGAAGAATAACACCCTGTGTGGAGGGAGTTTACGTTAAATATCCTTCAAAGTCCCGACTCTCCGTACGATCACGCCCTTAAAATTTACGTTGGGTGCCAACTCAGGTGTCGGCTCGTCACTTAACTATGGCCAATAGCCCTCATGGGTAGCTCTAGTTCGACGATAATTCAAACTAACCCTAACCCATACATCTAAATGGGTATAGCTACCCTACCTTAAATTTTCAACTTCGCCAAAAGGCGCCAATTCCAAAAGTCATTCGGTCTTTATATCATAGCTGTATTAAATGAACAGTTTCATAAACAAAGAAAAGCCTGGTCCAGTATACATCTTCAAAAGATAATCAATAAATAAAATAAGGATTTTCGAATAACAATACTGGCTACCATATCATAGCTGAACTTTTATTTCTGTTTGTAAAGTCTTTGCTTACGATACAACTTGTTAAATATAAAAACCCAACGTTAAATTTTCTAGATCACCAAAAATCGCCAATCAATATACTGGCTACCAGGCTACCATATCATAGCTGAACCTTTATTTCTGTTTGTAAACCACATAACTGAATAGAATTTGGAAATGAAATAGTTTATAATAGTCCATCTTTTTCGAAACTGCCAAACTAAATTGAATTCGAAAATATAATTGGAATCGAGTTGAGTATATCTGATATCTGACGAAGCATTATTAAGAAAAAGTAGTTTAAATAATTAATTTCTAAGAAATCCTGCAATGGTCTTGTTTCAACACCTTTGCCACAAAAAACAAAACAACCAATTAAATCGCAGTTCGGAGCGCGTTGACGGTATAAAAAAAAACCAATGAGCTTGTTTCTACACTTTGCCACAAAAAACAAAACAGCTAATGAAAAAAGAAATATTCCCATCTTACATATTAAACTCTCGCGCTTTTTTTATACTTAATTTTCGCAACGCGTTGATATTTCTTTTTTCAAATTAAAATAGAAAAATTGAATAAAAACACAATGCATAATGCTATTCCTATGGAGAAATTGGCTCACGTTTTGCACTCCTACACCCGTTTGGTTTCGAATTTCAAAAAATCGCTTCTTAAATGAGGCCTACAATATAAAAAGAATATTTTCCTAAATATGGTAATTCTAACTCTAGCAGTTTGGGCTGGGCGTTGATAACGTGAATAGATCAGTGAGTGAGTCAGTCAGTCAGGACTTTGCCTTTTATATATATAGATAACCCACAGCTATAAAGCTATTTGCAAGCAAAATATATAGATCACATTATCTCTGATGCGGCAACTCTCATGCCAATGCTTTTGCTAGAACATTTTTTTTTTTTTGAAAAGCTATATTTTTCTTTTTGATTAAAAAATGCACTCTATGATTAACAAAAATATTTACAATTTTAGTGATCAATTCACAACATTGAGGAAATCTGGAAATGCTCCATTACAGATATTAGTAGAAGATTTCGTAAAGATTTTAAATTTATTTTTGCATGTAGGATTTGCTCTTCACTTTGTCTGAAAAGATTTTCCAAATGAAGTAAAATGTTATATACTTCTTCAGAAACATAAACTAAGTAATTATATTTTTTTTAATTCTTTGACTTTTGAAAATGATTGTTTTGCAGTTACACAGTTATTATTAGATAAATTATTTTTACAAAGGGAACAAAGTTTACTTAGTTTTTCATTTTGTTTTCCAACTGGTAAGCGATAGAATTTAAATCCTTTTTTTGAACTGTTTGTGCATCCAAAAGCGCAACAAGTCGGCATCTTCGTATGAAATAACCTTTCATCTATAAAAAACTAGCTTGGTAATAAAATTTCTAAACATAGTTAGCAAGTTTTCGCTGCAACAAAAACGATGACACTCACAAGACCGCAATTCCGAACTAAATCCCCATTCAAAATCCCCCGCCGACTAAATCCCCATTCCCCGAACGCCCCAAGATGTCGCATCTTTCACATGTGACTCTGGACGTCCAATTGAGAAACGAAGCGGCATAAAAGCGCCGGGGAAAACACTGTCCTCTACTTAGTCACCCAGCCCTACTTTCTGGATAATTTAATTCTCACAGAAATTCTTATAACACATACTGACTGGCAAAAAATGTAAATGGCAGGCCTCTGTTATCATATATCATTCAAACAAAAAGACGGATAGAACGGGAAAGGGCATGTTTCAAGACTTGAGTGGCACAACAGAAATGCTAAATGGAAATTAATACTTTCCCGAGCCTCGATTGGTCAATCAATTTTACTAGGGAACAGAGTACTGATGAAAGAAGGTGCAGGATTGAAAGCTGGAGGGAATTACGTCACCTGAAACAAGAAATTTGATAGGGTATAACGAGCAACAAATTAACGGAAAGGCACCTCCATGGTGTCAATACCCTGACTTCCATTTTTTTTAATCGTTTGAATTAAAAATAAAATAGAAAATATAATAAAATTTTAAGTCGCGCCTTTGTCCTGTTCCTTCACCCTATTAGTTGGGTTTTTTTTGTAAAAAATGTACACTAAAGGTGAAACAGTTTGTACAGAACTTGTGAGACTTTAGAGCTATTAGGAATGGTCGTTCGATTGACCTGATGCAACATGACCGATGCAACATACCTGATGCATGTTTGGAATCGCAGGACCCATCAAAGTATTTCAAATATCCATAATTCATCGAAAGACGGTAAAAAATTTTAAAAATTTTAAAAATAATAATTTGAAACATGTGTGCTTGTAACAGAAACTGTCATTTAACTGCTTTAACACAACATTCTTGCGTCCTTCAAAATAAAGCGTCAAACACAGCACTCAGTTCTATATTAAACTTTTAGCGTCAAAATTGAAATATTTCTCATCAAAAATATCTATTACTTATCATTTGCAAAATTTGTTTGGATTTTTTCGAAGAATTTATATGTTATGTTTCTCTCACATTTAAAAAGAAGAAGACAAAACACACCGACAACATCAAAAAACCGTTTTCAACACGTAATTTGGGTTCGTGATAAAGTTAATAACAAACTGCTTGTCATTAATGTATGCGGTTTTTTGACAAAATTAATACCTTTACAGAAATCACGTCAGTACACCGGAAAACATTTTTCTTTTGCCTTATTATTCGAGAAATATAATCTTATTCTTTAAATTTAAAGGGGAAAAAAACTTCCGCTCAATTTCGTTTGATTTAATCAGTGGTGTATCATGTGGGAAAACAAAATAGTTTTGTAAAAGAAACTGTCACTTAACCCGCTTTCCACAAAAGTTGGTTTAACAGGTAAAAGGGCCAAAAACCCGCATTAATTTATATTAAACATTTTCATGCTAAATTTTTGGGTAGTTTTCATTATTTATTTTTTTTGAAAAATTTTCATTACCCTAATCTGTTTTTTGTTAAAACGTATCCCACTGCTGTGAAATTTTGGATCAACAGGGGAAAAAATATAATAAAAAAATAGTTTCTGTTATTTAATTTGTGATAAAAAAAAAAATTTGTTTTTAAAATTTTTAAATAAAATTTAAAATTTAATTTTTTTTAAAAAATTGGAAGTACCAAATCTGATTTTCGTTTTTAAAATGCTTTCCCCCACTTGCCCTTTTTTGGACTTGTGGTTGGTTTCTTGAAAGGGGGGAAACCCCAACCCCAGACAGACAAACGTTAAAACCTTCCCCTTTTTTTATTTTAAAAACGTAGTGGGAAGCAAAAGGAAAACCCCCTCCAAAAACTCAACAATCCCGACAAAAGAATATAAATTAAATTATGAGACCAATAACGAAAAAAAAAAAAAACACTCGAACGAACTAACAATTCAAAGAATTACCACTGTTAACATTTGCTTTTTTAACTCTTGCGCCCTAAATAAGGTGAACTTTTCGGAAGGCTGTATGTGAAGAAACGAGCCCTTTGTTTTAAAAACGAATTCCATTGTTTCTTCTATAATATGCAATGCAAAAAAACAAACTTGACTATTTTCTAAAAAAAAAAAATATTTTTTTATGATAGTCACTTTTCTGCACACTGGTGCAATCTACATCATAATACCCCTACTAATATATCTGGACGTAATAAATAATGGAATTCTAAACTTTCTTCCTTAAAGTGAGTAGACTATGACTCGGCGCCATCGTAAACTTCTCGCCCCCAAACCCCCAAAGGAAAAAAAAATGACCCTTAAGAAACCCAAAGCCTTAAATACAAAAAAAATTTTGCCTGGTTTAACAAAACTGCAACACCAAGTAAAAGATAAGTTTTATTTATTTTTTAACAATATTTTCAGGCTTTTGCTTTTGGTCACAAAGACCCCTTTATAAAAAACCATCGTCAAAAGACCACGAATAAAAAAATAAAGAAGATGCTGCCATCTTCGCCCTCCCAAAATTTTGCTGTCCCCTAAAAAATGTCTCCCGGGGGTTACCCGTTTTGGGGAAAGCCATGACCGCCCACAACTTTTCCCGGCCCCTTTAACGAGACCTAACCGATTCTGAAACACAAAATCCATGCTTAAACCGGATTAACGAACCCAAGGCTCCAAAGGCTAGCTCCCCCCCGTTGCCCGCCCCCGGGGGCGGCGTTTTTATTTTTTTATATAAAAATTCGTAACCTATTTCAAACACAAAAGGGTCCCGGGGTAATTTTTGCCGTATTGTGGTTTAAAACATTATCACAATGCCTGGGGTCTATTCAAAATTTCAAGTTATCTATAATTTTTTTTGGTCCTTTTCCCTTTCGCGGGGACAAAAATGAATCCCCACAAATTTTTTCCAAGGGTTTTTAAAATGTGTGACTGTGTTTTTTTTGCCAAAAAATTCTTTTTCCCCAAAGATATTTGGCACGCGCGGAAATTGAAAGTACCCCTTCTTTTTTGCAATGTATTTGCTAAAATTGTATAACGGGAATGAATTTTTCACATTGCGAGTGCAGAAGTTTGATCCATAAATTCTTCTACATATAGCGTTTAAGGGGGGAAAGAGCGCGCTGGGCCGGGGGCCCCCAAAGCAAAGAGCACAGCGTTAATCCTTGGCGAAAAAAATATTTTTTCTGCCAATTTCTTTGGCTGTATTGAATATTTTACAAACGGGGGTTTTTATGGGTAAAAGTAGCTAAATACAGGTTCCACCTTTACACTTTTTCAAATTGGTTCGATTTTTTTTTTAAATTTTAAAAATAATTTTACCCAAAATATTCGAAACAATTTTTAAAAAATGGGGAAGATAGAGACCTGTAGTTTTCTCATTTTCATTAAAAAAATTTAAATATTTTAATACAGCCAGAGAAATGTGCAGGAAAAAAGTTTTTTTTCCTTGGATTAACCGATTCACTTGAGTTTGGAGACCCCCCTCCCGCGCGCCCATTCCCGCCCTTTAAAATAAAACTAAACTTGAGAAATTTGTTTATAAAAACGAAAATACGATAAAAATTTTGGGGCCAGAGCCCCTGGTATTTAACATTTTCCATTTTTCATAAAAAAAAAAAATATTTAGTTTGCCCCTTATCCTTTAGTCTGACGGAGTCGGGCAAGATCCCTTTTTCGTTGACTTTTTTTAAAGCGTAACGAGGGGGAGGGTTCAATACTAGGGAGAGACATGGGGAGAGTGTAGGGCTAAGACTGAGCCTAGGAAAACCTTGATAGCTTTAAAGAGCTTGTTCACTTTTTTAAAAAAAATATCATTAATAGTCAAAAAAACTTAAAACCCCAAAAGGGGAAAATGGTGCGGGGAAAACCCCCCTTGACAAAACTATTTTTATTTTTGGGAAATGAATGACTTGGTAATAAATGGGTCATTGTCGCCCAGTTCAAAAACCCCGGTGGCAAGATGACGTTTAAACCCTTTTACGTCAAAATGACGCATTCGCGGGGTTTTAAACCTTATTTGATGATGGTTATAACAGGCATTAAAATAACCCCAAAAGGAAAATGGAAAATTTAATCAGCACAAAAATGTCTCTTAGAAAAAAACGGGAAAGAAGGATTTTTTTATGGCAATTTTTTCAACCCCTATTGCTACAAAGGGACAAGTATTATAAGGGTGGGGAGCCCCGTCGGTTGGCACTCGCCTAGCATGCGAAAGGGCCCCGGTTGGCCGGGGATCGCCAAAATAATGCCGACCTATAAACGGCCCCCTGCAGCCAAAAATGCCCACGAATAAACCCCGGTAGGGGTGCCGAAAATCCCCTTCAAAGTCCTAACGCTGCGTAGATGCGCCCCTTAAAAGGTGCGTTGGGTGCCTATTCAGGTGTCGGCTCCCTTGACTGTGGTTCTA
>JAFNEN010002923.1:0-13531 GCA_019343175.1 Oedothorax gibbosus
TTCCCTAAATTTTATAAAAAAAATTTTACTTTTCCCCAATATTAAATACAAGAAAAGTAGAAATTGGCGCCCAAAAAAAATTTATATTTTTTACGCTAAAAAAAAAAATTAGCACTCAAAAAAAAAAAACATAAAAAAATTTGGGTTTTGGAAAACTTAAATATCGAAAACAAATTGGTTGGTACCCGAAAAACAAAAAAGGGAAATTTTACACAGGGAATAACAAGAAAGGGTTTTGCACTAATTTTAAAAAATAATCCCAAAAGGGAAAAACAACAAAAAAAAATTTTTATACAGTTTTTTTTTTTTTAAAAAAACAAAAAACCCGTAAAATTTTCGATTTTGTTTTAGTTTGCGCGTTTTGTTTTTTAAGAAAGGTATTACGTATAAAGTTTTGTCCAAGAAGCACTAAACTAGGTCCTTTTTGGTTTTATAAAAAAATACTATAAAACCCCCCTATTGCCCAAATCACTTTTTTTATTTTCCTCGAAATTCCAGCCGCCGAAAGCGTTTTTTTCAGAAGTCCTTTCATAAAACCCAGCCGAATCATTAAAAAAATCCCAAAAAATTTTGCCTGTAAAAAGGGATCCCCCCCCAAAAAAACCGGGATTTTTACACTCCACCCAAAACAAACCCCCGGAAAGAATTTCCCCCCCTTTTCCTTAGAATCGGGGGCCCAAGCCACCCCACGCAAATTTAAACCCCGGGCAAAAGCGACAGATAACGGGTTTTAGGTTTTTCAAATAGAGGGAACAAAACTTTTACAAATTTGGGCTTTAAACCCCAAAAAATAATTATTTTTTAAATTTTTAATTTCTCTTTAATTTTCTTTTACTTTTACTTTTAAATTTTTTTTTAGTAATTTTTCTTATTTTTACACCCCAAATAGCACCAGCCCGGGTCGTTTCTCAAAAATTTGGGTTTACACCAAAAAATTTTTCATCGTAAATTTTCTCCCCTTTTCCCCAATCATCCTTTCTCTTTCATCTTTTACCCAAAGGGAAATGAACGTTTCTTTAAAATTTTTCCCCCTTCGGCACTTCTGAAAATTTTTAAATCATAACACGCGCTCGAATGCAAAACTCTCCAATATAAAAAAAATCTAGGGAAAATTTCCCACATTAAATATCCCCTTTTTTATTATACATATTAAATTTTTTAAAAAGTTTTAAAATAAATTGTGTGGAAATTTTTTTTTTTTTTTTTTTTTTTTTTTTTTTTTTTTTTTTTTTTTTTTTTTTTTTTTTTTTTTTTTAACACAAAAATTTAAATATTTTTTTTTTTTTTCTTTTTACATTTTGCAAGGCAGGCCCCCAAAGCAAAATTGCATTAAATAAAATGAAAAAAAACTTTTTGCACATCGCCCTCAACATTTTTTTTATGACAAAAAATTTTTTTTAGGGTGATTCACTATTTTGGGCGCTTGTATAATACTTTTTGAGCCCTATTTTTATGATAAAAATTTTGGGTTTTTTCCCCAAAATCCCCTACTTTTTTTACAAAAGAAAATTTTTTAAAAAACAGTATTTTGCAAAAAAAAAACCTCCCGTGTAGGAATATCCAAAATAGAATCCCAAACTTTTTTTCCCTGGTATCAACCCCTAGAAAGAAATTTAAACATTTGTGGGGGGGGGCAAGATGTTTTTACAAACCCCCGAAATTCTGTCTTCCTTTTTTTAAACGTGGGGTCATTATGCCCTGTAAAAAACTTTGGTATACACTTTTTTTTTGCAGTGTGCACAAAAAAAAGTTAAAATTTAAAATACTTTTTTAAAGTATTTAATGTATTGCGGGGGACACTGTAAACTTTTTTAGTGAACAGATTTTGTTTTTTTTTTGCTTATCCAAAATGAAATTTAAAAGGGTTTACTTTTTTCCTTTAAAAAAATACCCCCTTTTAAAAACAAGTAAAAGGGGTTTTTTAACCCCAAGCTGATTTAAATTTTTCCAAAACCCCTTTCCGTCCCCCAAAAATCCCTTTCCCGCTATAAGAGTGGATTTCACTCCCCCTTGGGAGTGGAAAAGAAAAAAGAAAAAAATTTCTACGCCCACACTTTAAAAACGGGGGGGTTTTTAACTCATCGGATTTAAATTTTTCACCCCCTTTCCCGGTGCCGATATGCACTTCCCCTATAGGAGTGGTTTTTTATTTTTGTTTTAAGAGTTTTATTTCTAAAATTTTATGAAGTAACAAAACCCCCAAGGGTTACCCCGAATTTTTTACGGTGTGACGGCGACACCACTTTGGTTTTTAAAAAATTTTACTTTAAAACAAAATAAGCACTTGTTGTACATTAGCCTCATTTTGTGGGAAAATTTTGCTTTTAAAAACCCTTTCAAATTTTCCCCATAAACTAATTTTACAGTAGGAAGGGAATTTTCCGAAATAAAAAAAATTTAAAAATATCTTTAGTTAAAATTCCAAAAGCGTCGATCCCATCTGAGACGACCCTTCGCGAAAATGCTTTGGAATATCCTTGAAATTACTAAAGATCCAGTAATCAAGTATCCATGGGAATTACAAAAGAAAAATTTTTTAGAAATACCGGGGGGGGGGGGGGGGGGGGGGGGGGGGGGGGGGGGGGGGGGGGGGGGGGGGGGGGGGGGGGGGGGATTGAGCCCATTTTTAGGTCCCAAAAAAAATTTAAACAAATATTTTTTCCCACAAAAAAATATTAAAAAGGGTGGAGGCTTTAGGTAGAGGAAAATTTTTGAAATTAAAGGAAAAAGTTTAATAAAAAAAATTGATAAAAAAAAACCTAACATGTTTTTAATTTTTTGGCCCTTTAAACCTTTACAAAAAAATATATGCATTTTTTCTTTTTAAACCCTTATTATTTTGTTTTAAAAATTTTTTTAAATCTTTTTAAAGCAAAATAAAAATACGAAGAAAACTACGATCCTCTTTGTTCTCACTGGGTTCCAAAATATTGGTTTACTTTTACTTTTTACTCAAAAAAATTTAAAATTTTAAAAATTTTAAAAGGTAGCATTTTTTTAAATTACGATAATGATCTAGCAAAAATGTAAAAAAATCACCTTTTCAAAGGGTTTTTTAGTCATTCCCCAAAAAGATTGTTCTTTTTTTTAATGACCCCCCCCTGAAATTTTTAAGTTCTATTTTTAAAAAAATTTATTTTTTCTCTACTGAAAATTCTCTTACTGCATCTGTTTAAATTTAAGTCTTCTTTTTGTCAGAATAGCGCCCCTTAAATTTGCTTATAGCCCTAAAGGATTTATGTATTTTTTTCAAAATTTATTTCCCCTTTTGCTTTTTTTGGTAAACTTATTAGATTTAAAAAAAAAAACACGGGTTTTTTAAGAAGATATATTTTTTTGCGGGTGCATTTTATTTTAAAGAGAAAGTGGGGGAAAAATTTAAGTTTCTTACATTTTAAGTCTTTTTTTAATAAAAAACGAAATTTAAAACAGCAGAGGTTTTTTTTTCAAATTTATATTATTGTTTATTTTTTTTCTTTTAAAACTAATTTTTTAAAAGGTTTGAATGTTTTATGAGGTAATTTTTTAAGAAGTTTTTTTTTAAAAACTAGAGCAAATAAAAAAAGTTTTTAAAAAACATTGCAAACATTTGGAAATCCACTTAATTTTTTAGTTTTAACAACGGGGATACTCAATAAATGGGTGGTGGGCAAGTGCTGCCTCAGGTTTTACGGAGTTACATTCCAGCATAAAGGGGGGGTTTTAAACTTACAACATGGTAATTACACTCCCAAAATCCCGGGGGAATTTTAAAACAAAAAATGGAGTAGGGTTACAGACAAAAGGGAGAAAAAAAACTTGGCACTAATGCTACCCCCAAAATTTTTACCGTTTTAACTTAATTGAGTTTTTCTATGGTACAATAACATTGACATACCAAAAATTTTTTTACGGGGGTTTTCTGCGGTTTTTTTTTATTTTTATACCCATACCAAAGTTGACGCTAAAACTGGGTTTTCGACATTGAAATATTTTGTTTTAAGAATGTCGCTTTACCAAACCACAATAGAGGTTTACCCATAATCCAAAAGTATTTTCATAATCTTTTTTTTTAACATTTGGGGGGGGGAAATGCGATAGACTCGGGGAAAAGTTTACCCCCGGGGTTTACTCAGCTTTTTGTGTAACTTTTTTCCCAATTTCAGTTTAGTAACCCCTAACCCCAAAAAAAATGTAACGTTATGCAAGAAAATTTTGGTAATGTTACTTTCAAGGAAAACCGAGGTCGTCCCAGTGTAATTTTTAAATCAAAGGTTTTTTTCTTTGAATTTAACTTTTTTCCCAATTTATTTCCAAAGTATATTTTTCCATTTTTTCCCAAGGGGACTCCCCGGTTTGCCCCCCCCACCCAACCTGAGTGGGCCCCCCTGATCAAACGGAGCCTTCAAAACCCCCAAGCAACAACTTCCGATCCCCCACCTCCGGATCCATCAAATAACCAGGTATCAATCACTCTTGCTGCCATAAAACTGACCACAAAATTTTTTCACCGTTTGGGGGCCCCCCGGCAATCACTTACTTAACCTCATTGTAATGCATAATTTAAATGCCCTTTAATAAAAAATAAATGTTTTTCCAAAAATTTGGATGCTTTTAATGGGACTTAAACTTAAAACAATACAAAGGTTATAGCACTTTATTCCCCAACCCCTTTTTTTAATTCCCTTTTTTCGGGAACCAAATTTTTAAAAATTTTTAAAAAATTTAAAATTTTTATTAAAATATATTTAATAATGTTTATTTCAATAAAATTTATAAAAATGAAAAAAAGCCCTTTCCCCTTATTTTTCATTTTTTTTAAATTTGGGAAAATCCTAAAAAATGTATACTTTAATTCTATAGGGCATTGAAATCTTTTTTTTTAAACCCAATCCCTTTCTTTAAAATTTTTTCCCCAAAACCCTTTCCCGGTTTTTATTTTCCGAACAATAATTACAATAGGGCCAATTCAAACGACAACATAAAAACCCGATTCCTCACAACAAAACCCAAATCTTTAGAACTTTTCAATTTTTCTTCACGGGCGAAAACACCAATCATTTCGCCCAAAAATGTATAATTTCCTCCCCCGGGGATGAGCTTCCTTTGTTACCCCCTTTTCCTGCTAAATGGTATGCAAATTAGAGGGAAAAACCCATGGCAAAAAATTAAAACGCGACAGCCATATTTAAAACCCCAAAGAAACCAAAAAATTCCTTTTTCGCACAAGACAGGGGGCTAAACTTTTCACCCTCTATATTTCCCGCCCCTTTTGTTTTTGCGACTCAAAAATTCTGTTTTTTTAAAAAAGGATATTTTTTTAGTTTATTTTTCTTTTTCCCCTTTGATATATTCGCCTTCGATGTCTTTTATAGGGGCCTGCATAAAAAAATTTGGCGTATCAACAAAAAAGAAAACTCTTCGGGTGAACCCCCGAAAATTTTTAGCTTTTTTTTTTCTTTTCCTCAAAAAAACCAACACATTATCGAGTGCTTTATTGTAAATGTTAGGGAAATTTAATTTTAAACTTTTAAAAAACGTTTAGGGAAAAAATTTTTGCTTTGCGATAAAAAATCTTTGTCCCAAAAATTTATCGAAATAAACCAAAATATAAGATAAAAAAAAAACCGTAGCTTTAAAGATAAAGTAGGACAAAAATAAGTCACACGAAAAAAAATTTTTTAAAAAAAAAAAAATTAAATTTAAAAGTTTTTTTTTTTGGAAAGAAAGGTGAAAAAAGCTTTTAAACAAATAAAGTTTTAAATGGATTACTAAGTGTTTTTTTTTTCATATAATTATTTTTTTTAAAGAGAACAGCAAGATAAAAAGCCCGGTCCCGTTTTGGCGTTTGAGTTTACTTTGCCAAGCAATAAAAATCCCAAAAATGTGGAAACATTCCACTTCATATTATATGCAACTCGTTTGGTAAACCAACCCTACGTCATATTTTTTAAACTCGCAAAAAAATTTAATTAACCCGAACGGACATTAAATTTTTGTTGTACCTTTTTTTAAAAAAAAAAAGTCATATTTGGGCCGATACGCCAAAAATTTTTTTTTAAATGTTTTTTAAAAGGAAACCCGCTGTTATAAAATAGCCGGGTTTTGGGTTTGGGATTTGCGTAAATTGTTTCCCCAAAAAAAAAAAACGCTGAAATGTTTATTTTCCCCAAAACGCAAAATACTTTAAAAATTAAAAAACAAAACGATTGGCATAAAAAAGCCCCTTTTTTTTCATTTTTAAGCTCGCCAAAAATCTTTAATGAACAGACCGGGCCCCCCTATTACAGTTGTTTTCCCTTTTTTTTAAATGAAAAATTTGGAAAATTTTTTAAAAACGCCAATTTTTTCCCCCTGCCCCGGGGGGTTTTTTTTTTCCCCCGGGGGTTTTTCCCCCATATTCTGCTGTGCCTCAAAATTTTTAAAAGGAAGGGGCCCTTTTTTTGTGGGGGCCCCCCGTGGAAAGGAAAAAAGGGAAAAGTTTTAGAAAAGTTTTCCCGAATTTCGCAGGGGCCATTTTTTAAATTTTGATTTTTTGGGGGGATGGTTTGAATTTTAAAAAAACGCCCGAGATAAAAAGGCATCTGCTTTTTTTTTCCAGGGGGCCCTTACTTTTGGGGAAAAAGGAAAAAAATTTTTTTTTGTTGTGTAAATTTCTCGTGACGAAAAGTTCCCCTTTTTTTAAACCCCGGGGAAAAAATTTTTCCCCCTTTTTTGCATTTTTTTTGTAAACATTTAAGTAAAATGAAATAAAAACTTTTTAAGTGTTTTTTTATGAAAAATGTATTTTTAAAATTCCCCAATTTTTTTTTTTTTACTTTACTTTTTTTTCTTGGGGTTTAAAAAAAAGCTTCCCCAAAAAAATTTTTTTTTAAAAAAGGGGGTTTTTTTTTTTTTTTTTAATTTTTTTTTAATATTTTAATAAAAAAAAAAAATTTGGGTATAAAGGTTTTTTTTCATAGAAAATTGGGGGAAATAAAAATGGGGGAAAAAAAAATTAAGCCCCCTTTTTTTGAAATTTTTTCGCAAAATTTTTTCTTTGGGGTTTAAAAAAAATCAAATTTTTTTCCAAAAAAAAAAAAAGTGCATTAACGTTTTGGGGGTTTTTTTAAATTTTTAAAAAATTTTATTTTTATTAATTTTAAATTTATTTGGGGAAAAAAAGGCAATTTTTTTTTTTATGGGTTTTTTTAAATAAACTTGTTTAAAAAAAATAGTAACAAAATTTTTCCCCCAAAAAAATTTTAAAAGGTTTTTTTAAAATTTTTAAAAATTTTTCCCCAAAAATTTTTAGTAAATTTTTATATGGGCCCCCCATTAATTGGGGGTATTAAATTTTTTTTTACACTTATTTTTATTTTAAAAAAAAAAAAATTTATAAACTATAAATTATATTTTATAATAATAAAAAAACCCCAAAAAAAGTGTAAAATTTTTAAAGTTTTAGGATAAATATTTTTTTTTTTTCAGATTCAAAAATTTTAAGGACGATTTTTTTTAAAAGTTTGTTGATAGGGCTAAATGGTGGGAAATTTTTTCAAAAATATATTAAAATTTAAAAAAATTTTTTATTTTCACCTTTTTTATGAGTAAATATGATACACATTATTTTTTTTACAGTCAAACCCCCAATTAAATATAACTTAAAGTTTTTTAATAAAAATTTTTAATTTTTTTCCCCCCAAATTTATTTTTTTTTAAAATAACGTTTTAAAAAAAAAAGGAAAATTAACCCCACCCAAAAAAAAAAGTTCTTTTTAAAAATTTTTTAAAGCAAAAACAACCAAACCCCTTTTTTTGGGGAAAAAATTTTTTTCACCAAAGGTAAAATTCCCAAATTTTTTTTTTTATCAATTAAAAAAATTTGTAAAAATCCCCTTCTAGCTAAACCAAAAAACAAAAAAACCAAACCCCCCTATTTTTTCCTCTCGCCTATCCCCCACATCGGGGGGGCCCAAAAACAGCAAATTTTTTTTGCCCCAAATTTTTGGGGGGCCCGTAACCACCCTGCGAAAGAGGTTTTGCTGTGTCCCCCGGAATTTTAGCAATAGGCCACTTCCTCTTTTTTTGTGCAAAATCTCCCCTTTAGTTTTCCCGGGAAACATTTTAAAAAAATTTTGGGAAAAAACCCCCCCCCCCTAAGGGACCCCCCAATTAAATTTTTAAATTTTTTTTTAAAACAATACCAAATCCCCAAAACATTTTTTAAAAAAATAAACAAAAATTTCCCTCAGACAAACATATAAAAAAAATCCCCCCCAAATTTAAAATTTCCCCACACAAAACGCAAACTTTTTGAAAGAAATTTCCCCCCCTTTAACCCAAACCCAAAAAACCCCAAAATTTTTTTTTTCCCAAAATTTTCCCCCCAAATTTTTTAAACCACCCTTAAAAAACCGAAAAACCCCACATCGAGCCAAAACCCCCGCAAAGTCCCCCTTCCCCCTTTTTTTTTTTGGGCCCCCCTCCCTTTTAGTTTTTCCCCCCAAAGATTTTAAAAAAAATTTTTAAACCTTTCCCCCCAAAAAAAAAGGGGCCCCCCGGGGAAATTAAATTTTTGAATGACTTTTTACTATACCCCCCTTTTTTCCCTTTTCGGGGGCCCGGAAAAAGCCCCCTTTGTTTAAGTTTTTTGGGGGGACAGAAAAGTTTTCCCGGGGGCAGCAAAAAAAATTTGGGGGGATCATTGAGGGTTTTTTGGGGATTTTTATGGATGTGGGGGTTTTTTGGGGGGGGTTTTTGGGGTTTTGGTTTTTTTTGGGGGGTTATCAAGTTATAAGGGGGTTTTTGATTTTTAAAAAAATAACATGGGGTTTAGTACACTGTATTCCCTTTTTTTTTTTTATGATTTTTTTTGGGTAACATAAAGGAAACCTTTTAAAAAATAAAATTACTTAAATAAGTTTTTTCCCCCTTTTTAAAGTACGGAGGGTTTTTTTTTTCCTCAAGAAAAATTTTCTCTCCCCCTTTTTTTAAAAAAATTACCAAAATTTTTAAAAAAAGGAAAAGTAACTATGAAACTTTTTTTAATTTTTTTCCCCCTTTGAAGACCTCCCATTTTATTAAAAAAAAATAACAATCATCTATTTTTAGTTTTTTTTTTACTATGTGTTTATTTAAAAGCTTTTTTCCCTTTTTTAAAATTAAAATTTAGAAACTTTATTTTAAAATTTTAAAAAAAGAAAAAAGATACAAATTAAAAAAAAGAATTGAAAATTTAAAAAAACCCCTTTTTTTTAACGAAATTTTTTTCTTTATAAACAATTATTTAAGCAGTTTTTTTGGAAAAAATTTAGGTATATATTTTTTTAGAAAAAAATAAAATTATTTACGCTTTATGTTTTTTCACATAAAAAACTAAAAAAAAGTTTCAGTGAAAAAATTTCAAAAATGTCGAAATCCGTAAAATTTCCAGATTTACCGTTACTTAACCTTTTATATGCAATAAACCCTTTTTCATTAAAAATGTTATATTTTTTTTTTTTATTTTATTGATTTTTTAAAAAAATATGTAAGATTTTTTTTAAAATAATAGTAAATAAAAAAAAAAATTTTTTTAAAGCAAATTTGAAAAAATAAAAAAATAAAAAATCCGGCCTGATTAAAGTAAAAAACAATTTTTCTTTTTTTTGAAAAAATTTTAAAAATTTTTTTTCTTTTTTTCTGGGATAAATCCAAGGGAATTTAAACGCCATTTTTTTTTTGTTTTTAC
Source organism: Oedothorax gibbosus (assembly GCA_019343175.1). Classification (NCBI taxonomy): domain Eukaryota; kingdom Metazoa; phylum Arthropoda; class Arachnida; order Araneae; family Linyphiidae; genus Oedothorax; species Oedothorax gibbosus. The sequence continues at coordinate 9,692 of JAFNEN010002923.1, forward strand.
AAAAATTTTTGTTTTATTTTTTAAAAGATAAAATTTAAGTGTACTTTAAAATTTAAAAGACAAATCCGTCCTTTTTTTGCTATTTTTCTAAAATTTTGCGAGATTTTGGTCATTTACCCTGCAATTTGTTTTTAAAATTAAAAGTTACTTTAAAAAGGGTTTTTGGGAAATTTTTACCAGGTTTTTAGTAGAAAATAAATTAAATTTTTTTTTTAAAAAAAAAAACCCCATATCCTTATAATTGCCACATTTTAAAAAATTAAAATTTTAAAAAATTTTGGTTTGAAATGTGGTTGGTTAATTTAAAAAAAAAAAATGTCCTAAAATTTATTTTCAAAAGCTTTTTTTTTTTTAATTTCCCTAAAATTTTTTTTAATTTTTTTTTAAAAAATGTTTATTTTTAATTTTACGATTCTCAGAAAATTTTTATATTTTTTTTTAAAATCATAACTTAAAATTTTTTTGTTTAAAACTTTTCTTTAGTTTTTAAAAATCAAAACAAAGGACACTTTACACCTTGTTTTACTATTTTACCTTAACTTTTTAAATCTTTTTGTTTTTTTAAAATTATTAAAATTTTTTTTTAAATTTGGCTTTTAAAGGGGGGGGGTTTAAAAAAATTGAATTTTTAGTCAAAAAAAACATAAGATTTGAAAAACTAATAATTTTTAACCGGGGGGAAGAACCTCAAACGGGTGGTGGGCAAAAGGGATAGGGCCCCTTAATCTTTAGGGTGGGGCTATCTCCTGGAAAAAGGCAAAAACGGTTTCCCCGACCGCCTGATAGCATACCTTATCTTTGGTTTTTTCAAATAAAAAAATTTTTTTAAAATTTTAAGTGATATTTTTCTTCTTTTTTTTTTTTCGCTGCAGAAAACATCCTTTGTCTCTCTGTCCTTTGGAAAAAAAAAAAATTTCCCGGAAGACTGTGTTTTGTTATACTCTTTTTAAAACAAAGCCATGCATAAAATATTCTATGGTACGGTTCGGGGGCCCCCTTTATGTTGCAAAAGCTCACGGTTGGGAAAACAGGACCTTTTGCCAACTTTTTGCACTTTTGTCCAAAAAAGGGGGTACAATTTTTTTGGTCCCTTTTTTTTGGAAATTTCCTTTAAAATTTTTCAATGTGTTTTTAAATTTTTTAATTGAAAAAAGTAATGAATTTAAATGTAAAACATTAAACAATTTATTTTAATTTTAAATATATTTTTTAAAAAAAATAATTTACTTTACTTTTGGGCTACAAAGAATTAGCCTGAAAGCTGCCTATTTATTTGATGCCCCCAAACCTATAATTTAGAAAAAAGTGAACAAAGCTCGCTTAAATGCTTTGACACTAGAAATTGCTGCTGTAAAAAAACTGGGCTGGTTTGAAAACGTCCTTACTGCAAATCAGGAAAAAAAAGTGAGCTCAACATGTACTGATATTAGAAGAAAGGCTCTTTGGAATTACCCTAACCGACTTTAGAATCCTAGCTTTTTGAGTTAGCTGAAAGTAACAATATTATAACAGGAAGACAACAACAGCAATTATAATAGGAAGCCCATATAAACTTGAGTTGGAAGAAAAGCGTGGAAAAAAAGAACGAGAAACAACTAAAAAACTGTAAAAAAGATCTGCCAAAGAAGTCTCTTAAATGTTCAGAAGAGAAAACAAACGAGGCTTAAAAGAAAACCAAAAGGAGATGCAAAATAGGCAAATAAAGTTTAAAAAATGTTACTCTGAACCTAAAAAAACCCACAACAATCATCATTTGCAGAAATCGAACAAAGTGGACCTAACATAAGAAAACCTTAAAAAAATCATCAGTTGGCCATGGTTGAACGTCGCTGTCTTCAGAAGATGAATCACGTATTTTTTGCAACTCCCTGTAACTTGAATCGAAATCTGGAGAAGGCTGGATACAATACTCGAGCTGCCAGGTTTGGGCTCATGTAGCCTGTTCCAGAGCAGAAGAAGAAGACGACCCATTTGTATAAGATTTATGTGTTATGTAATTTTTCAAATTTACAATTAAAAAGTTTATTCCTATAAAAATGTAGCATATTTTTGTTTTAAAAACTAAATCAAAAGTAAAATCAGCAAAATCTAATAACCTAGAAATCCCTATCAGTTTTTGCCCACCCTTGGTAGGGTAAAACGGGATTGTGTAAGACTTTGTGAAACCAGTATTTTTCACTTATTAATAATATTGAACAATTGTGAAAAATGTATTTTGAGTAGTTGAAAATGTTACTTTTAAATAACATCTGGTTTGAAATGTATACCTTGTACACAATAAGAAATAAAGCGAAAAATAGGTAAGCTATCCCGTTTTCGGGTATTTTTCCCTACAGTAAAATTGTATAAAAAAGAGAACATAAGTTTAAAATCAGATATAGTCTCCAACACAAAACTGCATTTATTTTAATAATGCTAATTTTTATAATTTGTACTTAGATTTTATTAAAACTTAATTTCAAAACAAAAATCATTAAAAATGGAATTTTTCGCGATATTGAGTTTAGTCATGCAGTCAAGTGAGTATGCAGTCAAATGAGTTTTAACATTACAGATAAAGATTAAAACAAAGAGAACATATATGAGGTCAATAATTGTAAATAAAATATTATTTATCCTCAATCAAATTTAATTCAATTAATTCAAACTATTTTTCTTTTATTTTAATTTGGTAGCCAAAATTGTTAAAGAAACATACAACCACAATGTTAAAGAATTGATTTGTGTTCCATGAATTAGAAGTTACACTTCAAATTAACATAAATACTCCAGTTACTTCTTTTAAATGGTATCAAAAGTTTTCTCAATTTACAAAAATGGTTAAAATTTTAGGCTGGATTAAGAGATTTATAAGTAAATGTCGCTATAAAATCATTAATTCAGATCCCTTCTTGTCTGCTCCTGAGCTACAAGAGGCAAAGGCCACACTTCTTTCTCTTGTTCGGGCAGAGAGTTTTCCGGAATCTGGAAACTCAGGAAGAACTCTGCTGACTGTCCGAAATGAGAATGGCGTAAATTTGGGTAAAAAAAACCAAAATTTTAGAGAGGAAGAAAACCAAATTTTCTTTCCGTTTCGATTTTATACTGCAAAACACCAATTTGGACATCTGGCATTGAATTTCCCCCTTTAGAAAAAGCCACGCTGGGTTCAAGCCCTGATTCGAGCTTGGAGGAGTATTGGATACTCTCCGCCGGACGAGTCGTCAAATCCGTTGTGCGACATTGCATGCGTTGCCAACGGTATGCCGCAAAACCACCGGAGACATTGCTTATTCATCTACCATTGGGGGAGGGGTCAGAGACGCGTGACCTTCGAATTCGGGCGTCGATTTTTTGTATCCAATTGGGTTTTGCGCAACAAAAACCCAAAATATGGGTGCTTATTTTTTAGTTGGCCGGTATGGGCACAGTCTAAATTTTAAACATAAAAAAAATTTCAAATAAAAAAAAAAAAACAGTTTCTATTCATTTTTGTTAATTACAAAAGTATTAATGAAGAAAAACTACATTTTCACTAAAAAATAAAGTAAAGATTAAAACTCAAAAGATACAAAAACGTTTTAATTATTATTTTTTTAAATTTAGTATTAACTTGCCAGCCTGACTATGAAAACGTTCACAAGTTAGCTCCTTAAATTTTAGATTTCCCGACATTTACTAAAGACCTCAAAAAAGTTTCTGAAAAACTTTCTCTTGTCTCTTTATATTTTTTCTAATCGCAGTCAGTTCGAACCACGGGGGAAAGTCGTTTTCAATTTCGTGGCGGCCAAGAGTTTTTTTTCCGAATCGACCCTTAATAAAAGTATCAGTTCCCTCTCTGTCTCTCTCTTTCCGCAGATA
>JAFNEN010002924.1:0-13826 GCA_019343175.1 Oedothorax gibbosus
AAACCTAACTAAATGAAATTAAATCGTTCACCAACCAAGCAACTAGACCGGTTTTACAAAGGACCGGTTTTTAGTACTTTTAAACTGGTCCCGGTTAATACCGGAGAGAAAAAAAGAACCGATTGAACCGAGAAGCGGTCTTGTTTTTCAAAAACCGCAAATCCCTAGAATCTGCACATTCGTGGTTTTGTCCGTATAATTAATTTGGGGTTGTAATTTGTAAAGGAAGATGGGGGTTTAGGGGATACTGCAGATTGGATGGCAGCTTGTGGGGTGGAGGTATATTGCGTTTCAGGAAGAAGTAAAGGATAGTCGTTTTTACTTTAATTAACCTAATATGTAATGTAAGGTAATGAACATATTGCGACGGGGTCGAATATCCGAAACGGAGAATTTGTGTTTTTGACAAGTTTCGGAGTTACTACTTGCTATGCAGGTCCGAATTTAAAGATTTGTCCACCTGTACACTCTTAAAACAAAAGAGTGAAATTCACTCCTATAGGAGAAGTGCATTTTCTGCACCGGAAAGGAGTGGAAATTAACTCAGACTGAGTTAAAACCGCTCGTTTTAAGAGTGTAGGACGCAGATTGTTTTTCTTTTATTTCTTTTACCCACTCGAAAAAGAGTGAATTCATCCATAGGAGAATGCATTTTCGGCACCGGAAAGAGTGAAATTAACCACTGAGTTAAACCGCTCGTTTAGAGTGAGGACGAGATTGTTCTTTTAATTTCTTTTACCCCTCCGAAAGAGTGAAATTCAATCTATAGGGAGTGCATTTTCGGCACGGAAGGAGTGGATTAACTCAGACTGAGTTAAAACCGCTCGTTTGTTTTAAGAGTGTATGCAGGTCCGAAATTAAAGATTTGCCACCTGTAGGCTACAATTGAATTTGTTTTTTTTGGTCGACGTCTGAATGGTGTTTTTCCTTCCCCTTCTTCCGTTGTAAGATATCCCAGACATAGCTTTCTTGACTATTTTTTTCTGTCTACATATTAGAATCATCTATGTAACTTTAACACTCTAAATCGAAAGCGAAATAATAGGTGAATTTTTTGCACTTTACAATTATTCTTTGAACTTCCAAATGCGGGGGGAGAGAGTGCAGCTGCCCTCGCAGCAGCCATGTTTGCTACTAAATATTAGTACTGTATATACTTTTACGGTTTAAGTATTAATGTAAATTACTTGTTTTCCATCTTAAAAAATATTAGAATCTTTAAAAGAATTTTTTTTTTATGCCCAATGTTGCTTTAATGGGTCATAAAATTTGCCGCCCTAAAAATTCGCCGCTCTAGGCTACAGCCTACTTAGCCTATTTAGAATTCCGGCCCTGTTGCTATGGGTTATAATAAGGTTTTAGTGAATATCGCGCATGAGCAGTGTGTAGAGCAGTTTCAGACAGACTTACCAATGTTCGAAAACCACATTTTCACAATAAACTCAAAATCTCTCTTTTCTATATCCGACAAGGGGATGAGGAGCCCAGGGTTAGTCATTCGCCTAGCATGCGGAAGGTCCAGGTTCGGGTCCGGGAATCCGCCAAAATAACTGCCGACCTATAAAAGGCCCGTGCAGCCAAAAATGTCCGACGAATGTGGCGGGAGTGCACGTTAAATATCCTTCAAAGACCTAAACGCTGCGTACGATGTCGCCTTAACGGTTGCGTTGGGTGCCTACTCAGGGTCGGCTCGTCACTTGACTGTGGTTCTAAATATGACGCCAATACCCCCCGTGTAGCTCTAGTGCGACGATATTTCAAAACTAAATAAAACTATATCCGACAACCATTACAATACATTCATTGCCTTAGATTCCATATTAGGTAAAATTAAAAGTAGTTTCGTTTGTATTATAACCGTACTGAGCTACCTACACCAGGGCTATTGGCGACGTTCTTCGTAATTTAGAACCACAGTCAGGTGACGAGCCGACACCAGGCACCCCACGCAACCGTTTAAAGGCGACATCGTTACGCAAGCCTCGGCATTTGAAGCATATTTAACGTGCACTCCCTCTACTTCGGGTATTATTCGTCGGAAATTTTTTGACTGCACGGGCATTTTATTAGGTAGGCCTTATTTTGGCGATGCCCGGACCCGAACCTTTGACTTCCACATGCGAGACGAACGCCTTAAACCTACTGGGCTCCCAGCACCCTGTTAAAGTAAAAATGGTCCTTTTATAAGGGACTGTCAGTCCCCATAGAGCTAATGCATTAGTTTTTGGAAATCACAACTTTGGCAAAGTATTTGCTTTGCCATGTTATCCCTTCTCACCAGGTATGGGAATCATCCAACATCCATTTAAAACAAAATTGAAAAGAAAATACATTCCGGTTATTTAATTATTATTGATAAAATTTTAAAATAGTGTCGCCATCTGCTGTAATTTTTGGCATTTTAAAACTTCAAAAATATATAATTAATACTAGATACATTTTCGTTTTCAAATTTGTTCATTTTGATGTTATGTTATTCCCATACTGGGGAAAAAGGGCTAACATGGCAAAGAAATACTACTGCGGAAGTATGAGTTTCAAACTAATACATTAGCTATGGCTGACATTCCCTTCTTAAAAAGATGTGTTTAAAGCTGGGTTTTATACAGGGTTGGCATGGTTTTTACCACCCCCAGTAAATACCATGGTAAAAAACGGTTGTTATCGTCCTGGGAAAACCTAATTATTGAAACTGTTTAATTACTAAATATTTTTTAATGAGATTAATTAAAAACTTGAATTTCAATATTTATTATAGATCTACTAAGCTATTTAAAAATTAACAAATCTTCCTGGATTATTTTACTAATATATAGTAGCATAATAATCATGTACTTTTGTTTATTATTTAAATGTTGTTATTCGCATAAACATAATATTAAAATATTGTCGATGGTAAATATTCATTAAAATATTGTATAGAATAAATAATTATTGAGTTATGTCTACTAAAGCTAGAAATAAAATCAAACAACTTTACTAGGTTTTTTGCAAACTATAACGGCTATAGTTGTGATAAAGGGAATTAATAGCAATGACAGCCAGAATACAAAGATTAGAATGTAAACAAAAAAGAAAAACTGATGTTTACTTTTATAAAACTTTTTATAGTTAAACTCAAAGTTTCCTTGCACAGAAGCCACGACCACGGGCTGAGCTATAAAACGCGCGGAGCAATCAGATGAGGAAAAAATTAAACGGCTGAAATTTCCTCTTCATCTGATTGCTCCGCGCATTTTATAGCCCCGCCCATGGTCGTGGCTTCTTGTGCAAGGAAACTATGAGTTTAACTATAATTAACTACAAAGAATTTCCCAGCCAAGGTATATCTCGGAAAGAAATGTATTTCCCAGTTTTCTCAGACAGAAAGAGTCATTTCCCAGTTTTTCCCGGTATTTACCAGTTTTTCCCGCTGGGATGGGAAATATTAGTTTTGGACGGGAAAACCCAACCCTGGTTTTATATGCAGCCTTTAGTAATCTATATACATAAAAGGCAACTTCCGTTTGTTTGTTTGTATAAGCCACGAGATCTAAAGAACCACGCAACAGATCGTCACGAAATTTGGCACAAAAATTCATCTCATATCCGGAACAAACATAGGCTAAGAATTTTTCGAATCAGACCATTCCTTCTATCATTTTCGAACGTTTTTATTCGAATTTTCAGAAAAAACTACACCACTTTGGCTCAAATCCGATCTTTTTTTACTTTCCTGGTGCCATCGGCTGAAAAAATTAAATAAAACTTTTAACGAAAACATTTAAAATTGAAAATGTTTATTTTATTCTGTTGCCATTACCTTCAAAAACTAATTTCATTATTTGAAATATAATTGACATGTTTCAAGTGACGTAATTCCGCCAGACCCCATTCCCGGATTTTATTGTGAGTTTATTTGATGATTTTTTCATTGACTTTTCTGTTGACTGCATGTATGCATATTTAAGCAATAAATGTATAGTTTAGCTATTACTGAAGTATGATGGTTGATAAAGGCCATCGCACTAGAGTTGCATATTAGTCATTTATGTATTTATATTTTCGCCAAATACGTTGCCAAATTATTAACTAAAACTCGCCAAATGGGCAATTTCTTTTATAAATAATTTATAAGCTGGTCGTTTGTTCGAAGGTCATTGTGTTAGAGCTGTATAATGGGTGTGTTTGTAGCTATATCTATTTTCTCGCTAAATTCTTTCCCAAACCGCGCTAAATGAGCTAAAAGGTTTTATGTATTTATGAGGGAATTGTGATGACATTTATGAGTGCATTTTTTAAAATAAATGTTTGAGACCCTTTTAAGATTGAGATGTTTTTCCATTTTTAATTCTTACTGATTATTTTTTACTTAAATATATATTATTTTTAATTTGAGCTTCTTATCAAAGGTATTTTTGAAATATTGATCATTACTATATCCAAGTTGGGTAATTAAATGGAAAATTACTGGGTAATCTTCATATCTTATGTAACTAAAATGAAAGAAAAAAAAATAGTTAAATTGACTGTTAAATTATTTTTCCACCTCTACCCGTGCAACGTCGGGTATAACAGCTAGTTTGCACATAAATGCTTCAATAGTTCACTTTAGGAGGTCTAAAAAAATACTGAAATCGGGGGGCTACTTTATGGGGTGGGGAGGTAGCGAGTAAAAAGGTCGGTCCCCTTTAGTTACAAGTACAGTTCCATTATTTGATTATTTGGTGCGTCGATAATACTGGTATTTCCTAATTTTTAAAAGTTTGCTGATTTAAGTATCTATGTAGAGTTCTCATCTCTGGGGAGCCCAGTTGGTTAGGTGCTCGCCTAGCATGCGAAAGTTCCCAGGTTCGGGTCCGGGCATCGCCAAAATAACTGCCGACCTATAAACGGTCCGTGCAGCCAAAAGTGTCCGACGAATAATACCCCGTATAGAGGGAGTGTACGTTAAATATGCTCCAAAGTCCCAACGCTGCGAACGATGTCGCCTTAAACGGTTGCGTTGGGTGCCTACTCAGGTGTCGGCTCGTCACCTGACTGTGGTTCTAAATTACGACGCCCGTCGCCAATAGCCCTCGTGTATCTCTAGTGCGACGATAATTCAAAACTAAAGCTAAAAATCTTTTTTTTTTGCCAACAAATCCGTTTGTACGATGTGGCCGGTTTGGAACGTGGGACCCTTTGTTTAGAGGCCAACGTTCTGACTACGGAGCCCCTATATGTTATCCATAGATATCGTAGTTAAAGTATTAGATTGACAGATCACGTGACCTCTAATGCTAACGACGGGACGCGCATGGAGGCCAAATAAGGGGGCAAAATGGCCAGTGTTGCTGCCACTTTAAGGAGAAGAGTACTACGAAAAAATACCATTTTATTCTAAAATTGCCAAAAAAAATATCGTAAAAATACTGCCTGCATTTTGGAATCTTTTTAGTGACTTTAAATCCCTGTCTAGTATTTTTTTTTGTAATTTTAGAATTAAATGGTATTTTATTTATTTGGCCACCATGCGCGTCCCGTCGTTAGCATTGGCGGTCACGTGATCTGCCAATCTAATACTTTAACTATGATATATATGATGTTACTACCCCTATATATAACCCCTTTCGTCACGGTTACAGCTTCATATCATTGTTAAAGATACCAATTATTGTCATAATCACGGAAGAAAATTAATCTGATTATACAGTGCTGTGTACTGTGAGTTATGAAAAGGATGTTCAATTGTTAGTTTCGATTTGAATAGTTGGGGGAGGGATTGGGTTGATTCATGTAGTGACGCTGCATTGTTATTACTTATTTGTGGAGAGGGGTATCAGGTAATTGAATAACACTAACTCTTACGACCAATGTTCTACGCTGTTAAAAATATATAAATGTTACAGAAAAATACTGTTTTTTCTGTAAAAACGCCTATTAAAAATAAAATGATGCATATCAGTATGAACTAGCATTGAATGGGCGGTTTCTTTGGGCTTACTATAGTTCCCGCCATCTTTATTTGTTACACTTTAGGGATGGAAAACCGAAACCGTTTTTTTGCCCTCGGTTTTGACTGAAAAAACGGTTTTTTCATGAGGCCGGTCTAAACCGGAAACCGGTTTTCTGCGGGGAAAACTGTCTAAAAACCGGAAATCGTTTTTTTTTCTCAAAAACCGCCATCAGCGTTTTTTTCTTTAAATTATATAATTAAAAAAAAAGTTGGTTTTGCACTATGTTAACGGCATAGGTCAAATGGGAGGAATTAAATTTAAAAAAAAAGGAATAGGAAATAGAGATGGAATAATGCAAAGCTTAATAAAAATACTTAAAACGATTAGAAAAACCGGAATACAAAAAGGAACATTATAATTTTAAGTAATAAGAAAGTAAGAATTAGGAAGAAAACCTAGAACTTAGTTTTCAACAAACTACTTTAAACATTTAAAATTGACTGTGTAAAATGTTTTTTTTTAATTCGAAAGTAAAGTTTACAAATTGATTTTTTAAATTAATTAATAAGAAACTGAAAAAACTTTTTTTAAAAATGGAAAACTGTTTTTTTGCCATTGAAAAACCGGTTTCATAAAACCGGTTTTTAAGGTTCGGTAAAACCGGGTCGGTTTTACCGGCGTTGTAAAAAAACCGAGTGTTTTTTTTCTAAAAAAAACCGGAAAGACCAGAAGTGCCAAACCAGAAAGTCGCCAAACCCCAAACCAATTAGAACAAGTTAGAAATGGCGTTTTTTTCTAAAAAAAACCGTCATTTCTAACTTGTTCTAATTTGGTTGGCGGCGAGTATAGGATTGCTTGGCGACTTTCTGACAGCTTCACTTTTTTTTTACGACAAAGCATCTCCATCTTCTTTTTAACTCTAAGGAGATACCAAAAAATGGAGATACCAGCATAAACTAAGATAGGCGACACTCTCTTTTCCTTTTCAATGTTTTATTTTTTCCATTTCATCCTTTACAAAACTGTTAAAAGGGGAATGAGCCCGCTTGGACAGCGGGTCTCCAAACCAAAATGCCTCAGTGGTAATCCAATGGTGAAAAAATATTTTTTATAACAGCGCGCAAAAAAGTTCACTTTTTTATATCATATTCATTCATAAATCGTTGCGAAAATGACACTTTACGTGCTTACGTCACAGACAGTGCCGAAAGTAGTACTTTCGGCACTAGTGCGGTAAAGTAAATAAAAGTATCCGATTGGTAGAAAAACAAAATGATGTCATGAATATCTCCATGGAAACTAAATGATGTCATGAAACTCACTTATTTCTATTGGTTCATTTCTTTTGCATTTTCTAATATCTCCATGGAAACTACAAGTACTACAAAAATTATTAAAGGAAATTAAATAAGACAAAAGTAAGAACACAAATTTCACGCCAAACAATACTTTTTTGCACGTTATTATAAAAAATATTGTAAGCAAGCACGTGCCAAATAATACTTTATTAAGCTCTTGTCATTATTTCACTCGACCTACGGTCTCGTGAAATAAAAGCCACTCGCTTAATAAAGTATTATTTTCGGCACTAGTTGCTTAAATAACTATTGTAAGCCTCATTTCTCCGGCTGCATTAAATATTTTTTACAAACGGGTTTTTTTTAAATGATAAATTTAGATGACTCTTAAATCCCACTTTTTGAAAGGGATTATAATATATTTTTTTTAATTTTTCAATAAATAATTTTACACAAAATATTCGAAGCCATTTCAAAAAGTGGGATGATATAGAGACCTGTAAATTATCAACATTTATCATTAAAAAAACGCTTGAAAAATATTCAATACAGCCGGTGAAATGTGACTTAGAAAATATTTCTTACCATTGGATTAACACTGAGGCACTGGTTTGGAGACCCTCAGTCAATCGGTCTCATCCCCCCCTCAACTCTAAGAAGTTGCCAAAGCACGAAGTTTACCCCAGCATAAACTAAGATAGGCGATGCTCTCTTCACATTTTCAACGTTTTATTTTTTTTTCCCCGCTATATCCTTTACAAAACTGTTAATAGAAATATGCCGATAACAACGTCAAGAGTGCGACCAAGCGTTTTCTGAACGTGTCAAAGTCAACCCCAAAAGCGATAAGAGCCCTTTTCGATGCATTTTAACCCAGCCTAAGTAATGTAAAATAAAACGAGAAGTTGTTCTTTTAGCTTCCACACTACGTTTATAACGTAAAAAGTGGAAGGTATTATAATCGTTCAGTCCGTCTGTCTGTCCCCCACTTTCATAGCCCAAACTACAAATGCTACGGATAAGTGCGATACGTCAAAAATTTCGCGCATCGAAATTAGAATACATTGAAAATTACAGAAAAGAATTCGAATTCGAAGTACTTCAATTATTTAAAAAACTGCAAAATTGAATGCTCATTTAAAAAGCATAGGAGGCCATTTTTATTAGAATTAAATCACCATTGCCATTAGAAACAATCGCTCGAGAAACTTCAGTTCTTTCAGACAATAAATTAAAATAAATTAATTTTTGCGACATCGATCAGCTTGAAATGACGTCAAATATATTTCACTACGAGATTCTTTGTTATCAATATTTTTGGGAAACTTGAACATTCTCGTTTATAATTAAAAAAAAGTTAGAATTAAGAAAAATTGAAAAACGAAGTTTTGAAGCGAATTTTTCAAAGGTCTACCTACCTATATACAATATCTACGATTACGGACTCATGGTATAGCAACACATCACAATTTGAATACAATAAAAGAGTGACAATAAATCGAATACAATAAAGAGAAGTGACATTTCACCGCGCGTCTTCACCTCCCCCCCAAAGAGTGTCAAACGACATTTCCCACGCATTGACAATCCCCAGACGGACAGGTGTGTCCAAGAAATCGCCAAACACAGCCATCTAGTTAAAATTTAAACTTTTAAAAGCTATAATTAAGTATTTAAATTAATTTTCTTCTGCCGAAAACCAATTAATATTATTTATCGTTTGCTATAGTTATTTGCAGTTCAAAGAATAATTATGTAAAGTCGCTTGGGTCAAATCTATAATCCGTTCCGGTGATATTTGGCGCAAAAATGAGCGTAAAAGTTTTTCGTTTGCACTTACATACGTTAAAAATGCACTTATCAAAGGGACAAAATGTACTTAACAATATTCCCCCCTTTCACAAACTTTGTTATCTCTAAAGGAGGGTCCATTGACGCAAATATCTCAATTTTATCAAAATTGCCACTTAGCACGTTCTTCCACTAAGATCTTCAAGTTTGTAAAATCGTTTTGTTACCTCCCGCTGACATTTGGCGCATTAAGTAAAAGTCGCCAACGTCTTAAATGTGAAGCAAACTTCTTATTTCTAAATAAGGATAAACACAAAATTTTTTAAAATCCCTATATATTTTAAAAATATTAAGCAACACATACCAATTAAAGAGCTTAGTGGAAGAACGTGCTAAGTGACATTTTTGAAGAAATTGAGATTTTTGTGTGAATAAACATTATTCCACCCTTTCATCAAGATAACAAGTTTTCCCTTTTTCAATAACTTAAAGTTAAGTATATTTTTAACCCTTTGCAAGTATCGTTTGTAACAGATCTCAGTGCAAACTAAAAAGTTTGAAGCTCATTTTCTCGTTTTCACCTTTTAGCTTTCACACTGCGTTTATAACGTAAAATGTGGAAGGTATTATAATCGTTCAGTCCGTCTGTCTGTCCGTCACCCACTTTCCATAGCCCAAACTACAAATGCTACGAACAAGTGCGATACGTCAAAAAAATTCAGCGCATCAAAGTTAGAATACATTGAAAATTTCAGAAAAGAATTCGAAGTACTTCAATTATTTAAAAAACTGCAAAATTTAATGCTCATTTAAAAAGCATAGGAAGCCATTTTTAGTGGAATTTAATCACCATTGCCATTCGCAACAATCACTCGAGAAACTAATTCTTTTAGACAATAAATTAAAATAAATTTATTTTTGCGACATCGATCAGTTTCAAATGACGTCAAATATATTTCACTACGGGATTCTGGTGTACGTTGATATGCAATGTTTTAATTCTATTTAAAAGCGGTGAATATTACATATTTATTCTTGGAAATATAAATTAATTTTTGCAAACGATAAGTAATAATTATTGAATTTTTGAAATAAAATAATTGAAACTAGCCCAATTTGGCATGTAAATGTTTAATATAGAATATCAATGCTGTGTTTGTCGCCTTTTTACCTGTTAAAGACAACTGTTGTGTGGAAGCGGGTTAAGTGACAGATTCTGTTACAAACCTACTTGTTTCTCACTTAGCACGTTCTTCCAATTAAGCTCTTCAATTATGTATTATTTCTTAGGTCCAATAACTACTATCAGTTCCGCCGTCATTTGGCGCGTGGAAAAATTTCGCCAAGTCTCGAAGGTCGCCAGCTCCTTAAATAAGGATCAACGAACTTGTTAAAACCCCAATACTTTTCGAAATATTTAACAACATACGATAGAGGGTGGAAGTGTAACATCCCATTCCCATCTTCACCCCCCCCCCCTTCAAAAAGTGTCAAGCGACTATTTCCCACGCAGTGACCATCCCCAGGCATAGACGGACGGACAGACGTGTTGACAGCTTCCTGTTGTGACAACTCAACGTCACGCCCTTCTTGGAATATCGTCACTGTCACCTTTTTTGATGCCTTTTGAGTTTTACGTTTCGATTCAAATGGTCTTGGTGCGCGGTTTTTTTTTTTTTTGCGATGTGTGTTCACACGGTGGAAAAGTGTGAAACAGATGGTGTTAGGATTCTACTTTTCTTAACAATCATTTAAAAAAAAAACAAGTAGGTTTGTACCAGAATCTATCACTTAACCTGCTTCCACACAACAGTTGAGTTTAACAGGTAAAAAGGCGCCAAACACAGCATTGATATTTTATGTTAAACATTTACATGCTAAATTTGGCTAGTTTCATTTATTTTATTTCGAAAATTCAATAATTATTACTTATCGTTTGCAAAAATAATTTTTATATTTCAAAAAACAAATATGTAATATTCCTCGCTTTTATATAGAATGAAAACATTTCATATCAACGTACAAAGAATCTCGTAGTGAAATACATATATTTGACGTCATTTCAAACTGATCGATGTGGCAAAAATAAATTTATTTTAATTTATTGTCTAAAAGAATTAAATTTTCTCGAGCGATTGTTTCGAATGGCAATGGTGATTAAATTCTAATCCATATAGCTTCCTACGCTTTTTAAATGAGCATTGAACGTTGCAGTTTTTTACATAATTGAAGTACTTCGAATTATTTTCTGAAATTTTCAAAGTATTCTAATTTCGATGCGCTGAATTTTTTGACGTATCACACTTGTCCGTAGCATTTGTAGTTTGGGCTCTGAAAGTGGGTGACGGACAGACAGACGGACAGGACGATTATAATATCTTCCACTTTTTACGTTATAAACGTAGTGTGGAAGCTAACACTGGAAGTCAAGGAAAAGGACGGAATGGAAACCAAAGAGGTTACAAAATAATAAGTTCTGAAAGAACTGAAACAACCTTAACTTATACTTTCTATTTCACTTTTACCCATTAACGACCCATTAACACTGTTTACGCCTCCATTGCCGAATAAAAATGTAAACTTTAATTTTATTTAAGAGGGACTGTCAGTCCCGTAGAGCTAATGCATTAGTTTTTGAAATCACAACTTTTGCAAAAGAATTGCTTTGCCATGTTATTCCATTTTCACCCGGTACGGGAATCATCGTAACATCAATTTAAAACAAAATTGAAAAGAAAAAACATCCGGTTATTTAATTATTAATTGATAAAGTTTTATTATAGTGCCGCCATCTGCTGTATATTTTTGGCATTTTAAAACCACAAATATATAATTAAATAACAAAATAACATTTTTGTTTCAAATGTGTTTCATTTCGATGTTATGTTGATTCCCATACCTGGGGGAAAAGGGCTAACATGGCAAAGCAATACTTCTGCGGAAGTTGTGATTCCAAAACTAATCCATTAGCTCTACGGGACTGACAATCCCTCTTAATTAGTTTTTCTCGTGATTTACTTTCTCTTGCATAAATTGTTCAGAAATATTCTCTCCATTTGTCTAAGGCTGTGTCCTGACTACGACATCAAATGCAACACAACTTGGCGACCGCCAAGGGCGCCAAGCGATGTTATAGCATGTGGCTGACTCTGCCAAGTCGCCAAGTTTTGTTACATTTGGGCCAGTTGATGTCGTAGTCAGGACATAGCCTTACAGTTAGTTTACCTGTAGATAAATTTAAGCTGAAAATTTTCGCGTGGCAAATTTTCGTGACAACGAAAACGTTAATGAGTAGTAATACTCGCGGAAATTCCTTATAGTAAGGACAGACAGACGGACTATTAAAAGATATAAGATGAGGTCCCTTATACTTTATGAATGAGCTACAAAAAGTACAAAAGATAGGTTTATGATTTCTTGCCTTTGAAACAAAAAATATACACTGCTCACAGCAATTAGGGGAACGCATGGTTTAAACTCTATCACCCCCAATGATTCCATTTGGTATCATCAGCTTCCGATTTTTCTCACTAAGTTGAGCTCGCACTTATTTATCGTTAGATGGAAGAATCATGTCTTTTGAAGAATTAAATAATGTTCGTTTTAATTCAATGAGAATATGAAAAACATGGTAAAATAAAATTCACTCCCAAAACGTTTTATGCAATAAATTGACCCTAAATTCTTCACGCTTGCATTCTTAGATGTTTAAAAATTGATTTTTACTTTTTTTTAATAAAGTTTAAAAAAAATTATTGTTATAATTTATTTAAAAGTTATGATTCCATTATCTTCCCCCTTAAATTTTAGTTAAAAAATTAAGATTTTCCCCTGTTTTTTTTACCATTTCATTCTGGATGCATAATGAATCTATTTCACAAATTTTAGATTTTTATAATAAAAAAAAAGAAGTTGGAACTGAAAGGGTAAACAAAAGTACTCAAAGTGCTCCCCTAATTGTTTTGAGCAGTGTATATTTTTTTTTAATTAAATCGCAAGAACGGAATTTGGAAAAGGTTTTCGGATAGACAAGGGGTCAAAAATCTCCACCATGTCAATCATTATAGTTGCGAAAACTAAATTATACGATTAATTTAAATTAAGTTTGTCAGAAAAACAAACTTAATTGTGAGGTGCGAAACAACATTTATAGCTTCGGGGACGTATTAATTTACGTCACGCACAGAGGGGGGAGGGAGGGGTACGCGCCAACGTGACAGGTCGTGACAGGGAGGGGGGAAGGGTAATCGCTTGCGTGACGTAACGATTCGGAAAATTTTACTTTTGCAGGAAAAATCTGTTTACATAAAATGTAGTTTGAGAAAAAAAATCTGAAATCATTATTTGTCATAAGAAACACTTTATTTCAGAAAAAAAGATGGGGAGATTATTATGTGTCACAACGTTGGCATTATTAGTTTCCTACATTTTACACTCTTAAAACAAACGAGCGGTTTTAACTCAGTCTTAGTTAATTTCCACTCCTTTCCGTGCCGAAAATGCACTTCTCCTATAGGAGTGAATTTCACTCTTTTTCGGAGTGGGTAAAAGAAATAAAAGAAAACAATCTGCGTCCTACACTCTTAAAACGAGCGGTTTTAACTCAGTCTGAGTTAATTTCCACTCCTTTCCGTGCCGAAAATGCACTTCTCCTATAGGAGTGAATTTCACTCTTTTTCGGAGTGGGTAAAAGAAATAAAAGAAAACAATCTGCGTCCTACACTCTTAAAACGAGCGGTTTTAACTCAGTCTGAGTTAATTTCCACTCCTTTCCGTGCCAAAATGCACTTCTCCTATAGGAGTGAATTTCATTTTGTTT
>JAFNEN010002925.1:0-13814 GCA_019343175.1 Oedothorax gibbosus
GCAGTCAAGTGACGATGGATGTTATCAAAATTATTTTTATTGCACAATTTAAGGTTTTTTAAACAATTCTTAGTATTTTTTTTACTAAATTTAATTTTTTTTACATTTTTGTTAATTTTTGGTCAAGTGACGATGGATGTTTTCAAAATTATTTTTATTGAACAATTTAAGGTTTTTTAAACAATTCTTAGTATTTTTTTTACTAAATTTAATTTTTTTTACATTTTTGTTAATTTTTGGTCAAGTGAGCTTTGACACAGCCAATTTATGTCTCGTAATTTGTGCATTTTAAAATATAATAATTATAAATATTTATCCATAAATATTTATTTAGTTTTATTACTATTCAGTATATTAATTTAACCTATTTCTACCTCCTTTCGGAGCTTTGACACAGCCAATTATGTCTCGTAATTTGTGCATTTTAAAATATAATAATTATAAATATTTATCCATAAATATTTATTCAGTTTTATTACTATTCAGTATATTAATTTAACATATTTCTACCTCCTTTATTACTATTCAGTATAAAAAAAATTCAGTATATATATTAAAATTATGGCGCGAAACGACAAAATCTTAAGTTTTTATAATGATATTTACAATACAGATCCAATTATAAACTTCACTTTGAATATGTAGATGGCGCCATGAATAATAATTTAAGCTTTGAACCTGAGAAGCACCAGGGTTCAGTAGCTCAGTGGATATGGCGTTCTCAAGTCTGATAAGTCTCAAGTCTGTTAATTTATCCATAAATATTTATTTAGTTTTATTACTATTCAGTATATTAATTTAACCTATTTCTACCTCCTTTCGGAGCTTTGACACAGCCAATTATGTCTCGTAATTTGTGCATTTTAAAATATAATAATTATAAATATTTATCCATAAATATTTATTTAGTTTTATTACTATTCAGTATATTAATTTAACCTATTTCTACCTCCTTTCGGAGCTTTGACACAGCCAATTATGTCTCGTAATTTGTGCATTTTAAAATATAATAATTATAAATATTTATCCATAAATATTTATTCAGTTTTATTACTATTCAGTATATTAATTTAACATATTTCTACCTCCTTTATTACTATTCAGTATAAAAAAATTCAGTATATATATTAAAATTATGGCGCGAAACGACAAAATCTTAAGTTTTTATAATGATATTTACAATACAGATCCAATTATAAACTTCACTTTGAATATGTAGATGGCGCCATGAATAATAATTTTAAGCTTTGAACCTGAGAAGCACCAGGGTTCAGTAGCTCAGTGGATATGGCGTTCTCAAGTCTGATAAGTCTCAAGTCTGTTAATTTATCCATAAATATTTATTTAGTTTTATTACTATTCAGTATATTAATTTAACCTATTTCTACCTCCTTTCGGAGCTTTGACACAGCCAATTATGTCTCGTAATTTGTGCATTTTAAAATATAATAATTATAAATATTTATCCATAAATATTTATTTAGTTTTATTACTATTCAGTATATTAATTTAACATATTTCTACCTCCTTTCGGAGCTTTGACACAGCCAATTATGTCTCGTAATTTCTTATAATCTCTTCTTGTAATAAATCTCGAAATAAAAAAAATATTAAAAATGAAAAAACTTGTGTGATTTGTTTTTGGAAGATTAAGAAGTATATAATGAAAAACATTCTTTGTTTAATTCATTTTATTTGTGGAGGTATGAATAAAAGTTTGTGAAAAATTTTTAACATTATGGGCGTTCAACTTTGACTGTGTATATCTCAACAAAAAATGCAAATGACTTAATTTTCTTTTGGATCTGTTGTATTTTGCAGATGATAAACATTTTATATAAAAAAATTTGGACGGGCGGGCGTCGTAATTTGAACCGCAGTCAAGTGACGATGGATGTTATCAAAATTATTTTTATTGAGCAATTTAAGGTTTTTTAAACAATTCTTAGTATTTTTTTTACTAAATTTAATTTTTTTTACATTTTTGTTAATTTTTGGTCAAGTGACGATGGATGTTTTCAAAATTATTTTTATTGAACAATTTAAGTTAACTAATCTCTTAAAACTAATCGGTTTAAATTATTTGTCTTGTGAATTACGAGGCATAATTGTCTGTGTCCTAAAGGAGGCTGGAAATAGTAAGTCAGTGGTCTGTTTAATTGGTTATTAAAATTGGTTAATTAAGTAATTTTTAATAAAGGATTTTTTGGCGAATGTTATGCGTTTTCTTCAAAGTCAGGCATTATCAGATCTACACGATGGCAATTGGCGACGGGCGGGCGTCGTAATTTGAACCGCAGTCAAGTGACGATGGATGTTATCAAAATTATTTTTATTGAGCAATTTAAGGTTTTTTAAACAATTCTTAGTATTTTTTTTACTAAATTTAATTTTTTTTACATTTTTGTTAATTTTTGGTCAAGTGACGATGGATGTTTTCAAAATTATTTTTATTGAACAATTTAAGGTTTTTTAAACAATTCTTAGTATTTTTTTTACTAAATTTAATTTTTTTTACATTTTTGTTAATTTTTGGTCAAGTGACGATGGATGTTTTCAAAATTATTTTTATTGAACAATTTAAGTTAACTAATCTCTTAAAACTAATCGGTTTAAATTATTTGTCTTGTGAATTACGAGGCATAATTGTCTGTGTCCTTAAGGAGGCTAGAAATAGAAAGTCAGTAGTCTGTTTAATTATTCAATTAGGTTATTTCTTAAAGTCTGTTACTTATTAAAATTGGTTAATTAAGTAATTTTTAATAAAAGATTTTAAAATAAGTTGAGTGAAATTTCATTCCTTAAATTTATTAAATTAATTTAAACAAATTTAAAAATATAAAATAATGTAATATTATTTGTTAATTTTACTAGTTTAGTTAACTAATCTCTTAAAACTAATCCAGAATTTCACGATTTCGGTGTTATGCGTTTTCTTCAAAGTCAGGCATTATCAGAGTTACACGGTGGCAATTGGCGACGGCGGGCGTCGTAATTTGAACCGCAGTCAAGTGACGATGGATGTTATCAAAATTATTTTTATTGCACAATTTAAGGTTTTTTAAACAATTCTTAGTATTTTTTTTACTAAATTTAATATTTTTTACATTTTTGTTAATTTTTGGAATTTAACTTTTTAGATATTAGACTGCTTTAAAATATCAACCATGGTAACATGTTTTTAATATGTAGGATTTGCGAGCGCGCGGGTAATAATAATAAATAATAATAAATATAATATAATAATAATAATAAATATAACGCCATAATAATAAAATTTACTATAATATTTACCATAATAATAAAATATAAAATTAATAAAGTTCACATTCCTAATGTAGATGGCGCCATGGATATTCGTGCTGGTCACATGACTTGGGTATCACATGACTTGGTGCTCTCATGATATACCTAAGCGGGTCCTGAAATAATATAATCAAATATATATAGGGCGTTCTTCAACGTCATTTAGAACAACGATAAGTAAATGAATGATTAAAAAGATTAATAATTTCATTATTGAGTTAGTAATATTTTTAACGCGGTTGCAATGTGAATTGGGCAACAATGCAAATCGAAAATAAACTCTAACAATGGTATTAAGTAATCGAGAGTTATATCGTTGAACATTTTTGCACCTTGACTATGGATGGGTTTAGTTGCTTATTAACCTAAGATTTTCAACAAGATTTTCGAAGTACCAACTTTTTTGGGGACTTAGCCAAAATTATATATTAAATTATAAATTTAAAATTATTAATTTAATTATTACGGTTGCAAACTCGGGGGAAATGGGCGGAAGCAATTGCATTTAGTAGTGTAAAATATGAAATAGCTAACTTATTATAATGAATCCTAACTTATTGCAAATTTCGAAAATATTTACAAGTCCGAATTCAATACTAAATTCCAATTCGACAAGACGAGAAAATATGAAGTACTAAAACTTTTCTAAGTCCGAACGAGGAGTTATTTTCTAAGTTCGAAGTTACTTCTCGGCATGGATCAAAATAAAAACAACTGAATTAGTAAAATTAAAAAAAAATTTAAAGTCCGAATTCAATACTAAATTCCAATTCGACAAGACGAGAAAATATGAAGTACTAAAACTTTTCTAAGTTCGTTAAGGCGTTATTTTCTAAGTTCGAAGTTACTGCTCGGCATGGATCAAAATAAAAACAACTGAATTAGTAAAATTAAAAAAAAATTTTAAAGTCCGAATTCAATACTAAATTCCAATTCGACAAGACGAGAAAATATGAAGTACTAAAACTTTTCTAAGTTCGTTAAGGCGTTATTTTCTAAGTTCGAAGTTACTGCTCGGCATGGATCAAAATAAAAACAACTGAATTAGTAAATTTAAAAAAATTAAAAAATTTCAAAGTCCTCAATGAGACAAGACCAACGGATTAAAAAAAAATAAAAAAAAATGATTCATTGGTCTCTCCAACAAATCTCCCAGTCAGAGGATAAGTCTCAGTATATCGCAGTATGGTGGCTGCTCTAATACGTACAACACCCAGACTAGTACTAAAGTCTTTTACAGACGATTTGGCACCCGCGCATCGCACCCAGAGGGGTTGGATCTAGAGCAAAGGACGCACAAAATAGGCGTCCCGGAAAATGCTCCGGACCGGATAGGCCTCGTCGCCAGGGTAGCCTGCCACAGTCTGGACAGATGTACACCCCGGCTAAAGTTGCCCACCGACGCGCGTGGTACGAACGGTATCGTTGCATCGACTAGACGGGATTCTGACTTAGAGGCGTTCAGTCATAATCCCACGGATGGTAGCTTCGCACCACTGGCCTCTCGACCAAGCACATGAACCAAGTGTCCGAACCTGCGGTTCCTCTCGTACTGAGCAGGATTACTATCGCAACGACGAGTCATCAGTAGGTTAAAACTAACCTGTCTCGCGACGGTCTAAACCCAGCTCACGTTCCCTATAAGTGGGTGAACAATCCAACGCTTGGCGAATTCTGCTTCGCAATGATAGGAAGAGCCGACATCGAAGGATCAAAAAGCAACGTCGCTATGAACGCTTGGCTGCCACGAGCCAGTTATCCCTGTGGTAACTCTTCTGACACCTCTTGCATAAAACTCGTAAAGTCAAAAGGATCGATAGGCCCTGCTTTCGCAGTCCGTATTCATACTGAAAATCAAGATCAAGCGAGCTTTTGCCCTTTTGCTCTACGCGAGGTTTCTGTCCTCGCTGAGCTCGCCTTGGGAATCGCTCCAGGTTGCCTGCTGCACAAACACCCACCGCGGTGGGGGGCACACGGGCCCTGTACGCTGGGGCCCAGGTCATCATTACTCGCTTCCTTAACCAGAGTAACGCCCCACCAGAGCAACGCCACTGAGATCTGTACGGAGCAGGATCGCGCCTTACTACCTCTACAGCCTTACACGCAGAGCTGGGAGCTAAGCGACCGGGTCCTCAACCGAGCATCAAAGACAGGGCCGGACTGCCACCCCCAATCTCACTCTGCCCGATTTCTCACTTTCTTCACCGCTGGATTTTTCCAAGTCCTTGCCCTTGGCTGCGGTTCGCTGATAGTAGATAGGGACAGTTGGGAAATCTCGTTAATCCATTCATGCGCGTCACTAATCAGATGACGAGGCATTTGGCTACCTTAAGAGAGTCATAGTTACTCCCGCCGTTTACCCGAGCTTGGATGAATTTCTTCACTTTGACATTCAGAGCACTGGGCAGAAATCACATTGCGTCAGCACCGCTCACCGGCCATCGCAATGCTATTTTTTAATTAGAAAGTCGGATTCCCATAGTCCGTGCCAGTTGTGAGTCGACCGTTAGTCGCCCGTCGACGCCCGATAGTGCAGACCGAAGTCCGCCCACCAGTTCCAGCCGAGGCTTTCAACAAGCAGAACCGACTCTGGTCCGAGCAGAACCGGACTGCCTTTGACAGCAGCCAGTCCCGCCCAGTCCCGGTACGGCTCCCGCGAGCTACAGGACCTCAACCCGACGAGCCCGGCCCTCACAGCCAATCCTTATCCGAAGTTACGGATCGAACTTGCCGACTTCCCTTACCTACATTGTTCTAGTGACTAGAGGCTGTTCACCTTGGAGACCTGCTGCGGATATGGGTACGGACCGGCACGAAAATTACACTATCTCCCTCGGATTTTCAAGGGCCAACAGAGGCGCACCGGACACCGCAAGAGACGCGGTGCTTTTACGAGAACAGCGTCCCTATCTCCGGACGAGCCGATTCCAGGGACACGAACTCTTACAAAGAAAAGATAACTCTTCCCCGGGTCCTCCGTCGACGTCTCCGAGTTCGGTTGCGTTACCGCACTTGGTCCCGAAGGACCTATCTCCGTGTCCGGGTTGGGGAATATTAACCCCATTCCCTTTCGGTCGGCAGCGAGACAAACACGAGCATGTGTTTGCGTTTCGGCAGACGTCTCGCTTCGGAACGGATTTCTCCGATCCCTTAGGACCGACTGACCCATGTTCAACTGCTGTTCACATGGAACCCTTCTCCAGCTTCAGTCCTCAAGGTTCTCACTTGAGTATTTGCTACTACCACCAAGATCTGCACCGGTGGCGGCTCCAGGCGGGCTCACGCCCGGCACCTTCAACGCACGCCACCGCGACCCTCCTACTCACTGCGGCGTAAACCTCCACGAGGGAAGCTCTGCCGTAGCGGCCCGGTATAGGCCCAACGCTGGAGCGTCATCCATTTTCAGGGCTAGTTGCTTCGGTCGGTGAGTTGTTACACACTCCTTAGCGAATTCCGACTTCCATGGCCATCGTCCGACTGTCTAGAGCAACCAACACCTTTCATGGGGTCTCATGAGCGTCTCGCATCGGACGCCTTAACCGGGCGTTTGGTTCATCCCACAGCGCCAGTTCTGCTTACCAAAAGTGGCCCACTGGGCACTCTCATCCTGTCTCGTCCGGCCTTCAGTCATGCAAGGCGGACTTCTCACCCATTTAAAGTTTGAGAATAGGTTGAGATCGTTTCGGCCCCAAGGCCTCTAATCATTCGCTTTACCAGATGAGACTGAATTCAATGAGCGCCAGCTATCCTGAGGGAAACTTCGGAGGGAACCAGCTACTAGATGGTTCGATTAGTCTTACGCCGCTAGACCCAGATCTGACGATCGATTTGCACGTCAGAACCGCTACGGACCTCCACCAGAGTTTCCTCTGGCCTCGTCCTGTCCGGGCATAGTTCACCATCTTTCGGGTCCCAACGTGTGCGCTCAAACTCCGCCACTTCCACAAGTGGAACGCGGCGGGTCTCCGGTGCGCCCCGCCCGCGAGGGAACGGGGATCCCGAATGCGGCCGACCTCCGCCGGCCTGTACTTTCATTTCGCCGCCGGGCTTATTCAAGACCCATTGACTCGCGCACATGTTAGACTCCTTGGTCCGTGTTTCAAGACGGGTCGGGTGGGTGACCGATCTACTCGCCGCAAACCGTCAATCACTCCCACGAGCCTCGCATCACCAACGGAGACGGAGCGATGCTTGCCACGAACTCGCTTCGTGCGAACGCACCTCTCAACGAACTCCTGCGAATGCTAGTATAGCTCGTTACGCAAGGAGGAGACGACGAAGCCCAGCCGGGCCTCTTTATTGCCACGGTCGGCGGACGGGCCGTCCTGCAAGATGGCTAACAACCGGCGACACACAAATGCACGCCTCCGGCCACCTGCCGTTTCTCGCTCTTAAGACCGTCCACCAACCGGTTGCGGCGTCCTTCGGATGGGAAACAAATGCGTCGGTTTGCCACGCAACGCTAGCCGAGCCGGCCCCCTCACGGGTACCATAATGCATGCCCAGCCTGCGACGCGACACCCCGACTGAATGATCCCACCACAGGATTTCGAGGGCCCACCCGTTTACCTCTAAGCAGTTTCACGTACTCTTGAACTCTCTCTTCAAAGTTCTTTGCAACTTTCCCTCACGGTACTTGTTTGCTATCGGTCTCACGGAAGTATTTAGCCTTAGGTGGAGTTTACCACCCGATTAAGGTTGCACTTCCAAGCAACCCGACTCCAAGGAGATCGCATCCGGATAGAACCTAGCAGCTATGGGCCTCGCACCCACTTTGGGCAACAGCCCCGGTCAAGGGGACTTGCTGCAGAGTCCGTCTCCGGCACGCTCACTCCTAAACGCCACATTTCCCCACGCCCTTGCGAGCGGGGGATTCGGCGCTGGGCTTCTCCCGGTTCACTCGCCGTTACTAAGGGAATCCCTGTTGGTTTCTTTTCCTCCGCTTATTTATATGCTTAAATTCAGCGGGTTATCTCGTCTGATCTGAGGTCGACATAGGGTATACTGCACGTGGCAGGAGTAATTCAGTAACGCGGACCCACTTCCACGCGGAGTCGGACGCGGCGACAAAAGGGAGGCGGAGTGACCACGCGCACGGTCACTCTTGAACACCCACACCGAAAGTCTCCGCATCACATCCAAGCGGCACCGAGCGAGCAGCGGAGTTGCCACGCACACGGCAACTCGACGCAAACCCTCTTCGAGGCACCTTTTCGGCACCGAGCGAGCAGCGGAGTTGCCACGCACACGGCAACTCGACGCAAACCCTCTTCGAGGCACCTTTTCGGCACCGAGCGAGCAGCGGAGTTGCCACGCACACGGCAACTCGACGCAAACCCTCTTCGAGGCACCTTTTCGGCACCGAGCGAGCAGCGGAGTTGCCACGCACACGGCAACTCGACGCAAACCCTCTTCGAGGCACCTTGTCGGCACCGAGCGAGCAGCGGAGTTGCCACGCACACGGCAACTCAAACGCACACCCTCTCGAGGCACCTTAAATACTCCGTTAAACTGGCGAGCGTCTCGTCAATCGTCGTTCTTTGCATTGCACGCAGATCCATCCCACGGGGAGAGAAATATCCGTTCCCTCCGCCCAGACAGACATGCACCGCGGCAACGCTTCTTCGACAGGACGTAGAACACTCGTGAGATTTTAAACCGGCGACTGTGAAGTCGGAGCGGTCAATGGGAAGGAGAACCTTCCTCGGTAAGTCTTATCCGACCCTCAGACAGGCGAGGCCCCGGGCAGAACCCGAGGCCGCAATGCGCGTTCAAAAAGTTAATGCTCAATGTGTTCTGCAATTCACACCAAGTCTCGCAGCTGGCTGCGTTCTTCATCGACCCGTGAGCCGAGTGATCCACTGCTTAGAGTTGTCAGAGTTTTGATTCCCGCCCCGTCACCAGGGCGTTCATCGTATTGCGTTCAAAGAAAATGTTCAGGAACAACTACTCCCCGTAGGGGAAGCGGCCACCGACGAACCTTCAAGACTCCATGGTGCGTGCAATCCGGCTTAGGCCGGGCACTCCCTTGTCAGCGAGAAGGACATCGACTACTACCTCCCTTCCAGGGAATAGGACGCCGAGCGGGTTGCGGAGTTAGCCACGTGCACGGCAACTCGACGCAGAACACCCACTCGAGGCATCGCAGCGCGTTCAAAAACCCCATCATCCGAAGTCGCGGACGTCAACGTCAGGGGCCGACACCGAAAGTGCGGCGCGCCAGAGCGGGCGCGTCTCTTCAAACCTAGCCCCCGCGTCCTCGAGGGACGAGGGACCTCCCTCTTGCCGTCTCGCGGCCGGGAATCAGGTACACCATAGGTTCGGCGTCTTATATCCGTTCAAAGTGGCACTTTCGCCGGGCACCCTACTATGCCCGACTACCGGCACCGGTTTCTCGGCCCCATCCGGGCAGACGGAAGACCGAGGAGATTCACCTACTTCTCTCGCTCGCGACGAAAGGTTCGATAATGATCCACCCGCTGGTTCACCGACGGGTACCTTGTTACGACTTTTATTTCCTCTAAATAATCAAGTTCGGGCATCTTTTCGGCACGTCGGCTCGACCCGAAAGCCAAATCGACAGCCAATCCGAAGTCCTCACTAAAATATTCAATCGGTAATAGCGACGGGCGGTGTGGACAAGGGCCAGGGACCTAATCAACGCGAGATGATGACTCACGCTTACTAGAAATTCCTCGTTCATGGCGGATAATTGCAATCGCCAATCCCCAGCACGAAAGAGGTTCAACGGGTTACCCATTCCTGTCGGAAAGGGAAAGCACACGATGATTCCTTCAATGTGGCACGCGTGTGGCCCAGGACATCTAAGGGCATTACAGACCTGCTATTGCTCTGCCTCGTGCGGCTAAACGCCGCCAGTCCCTCTAAGAAGAAACGCCGGACTAGGAATGATCCGAGCGTCTATTTAGTAGGCTAGAGCCTCGTCCGTTATCAGAATAAACCAGACAAATCACTACACGAACCAAGAGCGGCCATGCACCACTACCCACGAAATCAAGAAAGAGCTCTT
Source organism: Oedothorax gibbosus (assembly GCA_019343175.1). Taxonomy (NCBI): domain Eukaryota; kingdom Metazoa; phylum Arthropoda; class Arachnida; order Araneae; family Linyphiidae; genus Oedothorax; species Oedothorax gibbosus. The sequence goes on from JAFNEN010002925.1 coordinate 10,337, forward strand.
AATCTGTCAATCCTCGCCGTGTCCTGGCCTGGTAGGGTTTGCTGCGTTGAGTCAAATTGAACCGCAAGCCCCATTACTGGTGGTGACCCTCCGTCAATTCCTTTAAGTTTCAGCTTTGCAACCATACTTCCCCCGGAACCCAAAAGCTTTGGTTTCCCGGAAGCTGCCCGGCGTGTCATTTGAGGAACACAGCCGGATCGCTGGCTGGCATCGTTTATGGTTAGAACTAGGGCGGTATCTGATCGCCTTCGATCCTCTAACTTTCGTTCTTGATTAATGGAAACATTCTTGGCAAATGCTTTCGCAGTAGTTCGTCTTGCGACGGTCCAAGAATTTCACCTCTAGCGTCGCAATACGAATGCCCCCGTCTGTTCCTCTTAATCATTACCTCGTGTTCCGAAAACCAACAAAATAGAACCGAGGTCCTATTCCATTATTCCATGCACCATTGTTCAGGCGTCACGCCTGCTTTGAGCACTCTAATTTATTCAAAGTAAACTTGCCGGTCAACCGAGACAACCGGTGAAGATCATCAAGGGAAACCGGCTGGCTTGTTCAGAACGGGCAGTTACCGCCGTTAGGCGGACCGCCCGACTAGAACTGAGATCCAACTACGAGCTTTTTAACCGCAACAACTTTAATATACGCTATTGGAGCAAGTGTTACCGCGGCTGCTGGCACTTGGCTTGCCCTCCAATTGATAATCGCTAAAGGATTTAGAGTGTACTCATTCCAATTACGGGGTCTCAAAAGAGTCCCGTATCGTTATTTTTCGTCACTACCTCCCCGTTCCGGGAGTGGGTAATTTGCGCGCCTGCTGCCTTCCTTGGATGTGGTAGCCGTTTCTCAGGCTCCCTCTCCGGAATCGAACCCTGATTCCCCGTCACCCGTTACGACCATGGTAGGCGCATAACCTACCATCGACAGTTGATAAGGCAGACACTTGAAGGATACGTCGCCGGGACGAGCCCGTGCGATCAGCCCAAAGTTATACAGAGTCACCACGTTCAACGGACACAAGGCCCGATTGATTTTGGTCTAATAAAAGCGCTCGTTCCCGAAGGTCGGAGCTCTGCTGCATGTATTAGCTCTAGAATTGCCACAGTTATCCAAGTAACTAAGTACGATCCAAGGAACCATAACTGATTTAATGAGCCATTCGCGGTTTCGCCATAATACGGCCTGTACTTAGACATGCATGGCTTAATCTTTGAGACAAGCATATGATTACTGGCAGGATCAACCAGGTATTCTCTCGAACTCTCTCATGTTTCTCCGTTTCAGGAAAAAGCCTTTCCACCATCGAGGGACCCCCACCATCAAAGGGCCCCTGTATTTGATATTGCCCCAGAAATATTGCCATAAAATAAAATACGAAACGTCGCACTCTCGGCAGACGGTTCTCGACTCACCACGTCCCGCGCTGCATATTGCAGCGGGGCGAGGAAACAACAAGGGTAGAAAAGGACGACAAGCGAGTAGAGTTGGCCACGCGCACGGCATTCAACTCACACCCACCCGCAGCCCGATGCTACGATCACAATATGCACCATATTCCCACAGAAATAATTTCCGCGATGGAGCGGCACGGCACGGGGGCCGGACCACTCGCAGAGAAGCTGAGACGTGAGGGAAGCAGGCCAGACTAGCAGACACTGTGATCCACCAGCTGAACCCTAGGAGCACAGACACTGTGCCCCATATATAAGGCGCAGAACAGCAACTACTACCAACCCAAAACCAGTTCCGACGTTCCCCCTCCGCTTTCTCGTCGGCGCGTTTCCCCCACTACGGGAGGAAAAAAAAAAAACCTCTGACCTACAACCTGTTTTAGCCGAACGGGTGACGAGAGGTGGTCCGTTTGCCGTACTTTGTACTTTGAAACTCGTTCGGACTTAGAAAAAAGTCGGGACTCTGAAATTCGTTCGGACTCTGACATATTTTTTGAAATTTTCGTTGGTTTGTTTTGACAACTTATGAACGTAAAAAGCAAACTTTCACATTAAAAAACAATTTTTTCTACATTCAAATTACTCCATAAAGAAATAAAATAATGCAAAGAACATTTGTTGACTGCTTTTTATTATTTAAGTGTCGTAATTATTAAATTAAATCCACTTTAGAAACGGTCGTTACGGCCACTGCAAGAGTTGGGTTTGTTTTGAAAACTTTCGATCGTAAAACGCAAACTATCACAATTAAATACAATTATTTCTACATTCAAATTACTCAATTAAGAAATAAAATAATTCAAAGAACGTTTGTTGACTGCTTTTTCTTATTTAATTTTCGGAATTATTAATGAAAACTTACATTACAAACTTGCATTACGGCCTCGGACAGAGTGCGGTTTGTTTGAAAACTTACGAACATGAAAAGCAAACTTTCACCATTAAAAACAATTTTTTCTACATTCAAATTACTCAATTAAGAAATAAAATAAAGCAAAGAACACTTGTTGACTGCTTTTTATTATTTAAGTGCCGTAATTATTAAATTAAATCCACTTTAGAAACGGTCGTTACGGCCACTGCAAGAGTTGGGTTTGTTTTGAAAACTTTCGATCGTAAAACGCAAACTATCACAATTAAATACAATTATTTCTATATTCAAATTACTCAATTAAGAAATAAAATAATTCAAAGAACGTTTGTTGACTGCTTTTTCTTATTTAATTTTCGGAATTATTAATGAAAACTTACATTACAAACTTGCATTACGGCCTCGGACAGAGTGCGGTTTGTTTGAAAACTTACGAACATGAAAAGCAAACTTTCACCATTAAAAACAATTTTTTCTACATTCAAATTACTCAATTAAGAAATAAAATAAAGCAAAGAACACTTGTTGACTGCTTTTTATTATTTAAGTGTCGTAATTATTAAATTAAATCCACTTTAGAAACGGTCGTTACGGCCACTGCAAGAGTTGGGTTTGTTTTGAAAACTTTCGAGCGTAAAACGCCAACTATCACAATTAAATACAATTATTTCTACATTCAAATTACTCAATTAAGAAATAAAATAATTCAAAGAACATTTGTTGACTGCTTTTTCTTATTTAATTTTCGGAATTATTAATGAAAACTTACATTACAAACTTGCATTACGGCCTCGGACAGAGTGCGGTTTGTTTGAAAACTTACGAACATGAAAAGCAAACTTTCACCATTAAAAACAATTTTTTCTACATTCAAATTACTCAATTAAGAAATAAAATAAAGCAAAGAACACTTGTTGACTGCTTTTTATTATTTAAGTGTCGTAATTATTAAATTAAATCCACTTTAGAAACGGTCGTTACGGCCACTGCAAGAGTTGGGTTTGTTTTGAAATCTTTCGAGCGTAAAACGCCAACTATCACAATTAAATACAATTTTTTCTACATTCAAATTACTCAATTAAAAATAAAATAATTCAAAGAACATTTGTTGACTGCTTTTTCTTATTTAATTTTCGGAATTATTAATGAAAACTTA
>JAFNEN010002926.1:0-13718 GCA_019343175.1 Oedothorax gibbosus
TTTCAGGCAGGCGGACCAATGTTCAAAAACCACTTTTAGATTCCACACTACTGTTTATAACGTAAAAAGTGGAAGGTATTATAAACGTTCAGTCCTATAGTCTGTCTGTCCGTCTGTCTGTTTGTCAGTCACCCAATTTCATAGCCCAAAACACAAATGCTACGGACAAGTGTGATACGTCAAAAAATTCAGCCGCATTCGAAATTAGAATACATTGAAAATTTCAAAAAAGAATTCGAATTTGAAGTATTTCAATTATTTAAAGCTGTAAAATTTAAATGCTCATTTTAAAAAGCATAGGAAGCCATTTTTATTAGAATTAAATCACATAGCCATTCGCAACAATTGCCCGAGAAACTTTAATTCCTTTAGACAACAAATTAAAATAAATTTATTTTTGCGACATCGATCAGTTTGAAATGACGTCATATATATTTCACAACGAGATTCTTTGTACGTTGATATGAAATGTTTTAATTCTATTTAAAAGCGAGGAATATTACATATTTATTCTTGAAATATAAATTAAATTTTGCAAACGATAAGTAATAATTATTGAATTTTGAAAATAAAATAAATGAAACTAGCCAAATTTTGCATGTAAATGTTTAATATAGAATATCAGTGCTGTGTTTGTCGCCTTTTTACCTGTTAAACACAACTGTTGTGTGGAAGGGGTTAAGTGACAGATTCTGTTACAAACCTACTTGTTTTAGAATCAGTCCCATCCAAAACGTGTAGAAAACACAAAATCTACATTTCTGATTTTCGACCCCATCGTTATACTTTCATTATCTTATAGTTCATATTAGGTGATTGAAAGTAAAAATAGAGGTAACTTGTTTTACTTGCCTATGTCTATTAAATGTTGAATTATAGGCCTGGGAGAACCCACTGTTATTACCACCACCTCCTATGGTAAGGAGAACTTTCAGCTTTGGATTCTTTTTCTTCAAACTAGTTGTTTCTCGGTATAACTGCCTTTTTTGTCATCTCCTAACTTTATGACACCATCCTCAACACTTGAGAAACCACAATGATGTGGGTGCATAGCGTTTGTGTTAAGCTTGCTCGGTGTGAGGTTTGTCCTCGCCAACCTTATAGTACACACCCGTAAAGTTCAGTATTACCTACAGAAATAAAGATATAATTAAACAAACCTGCCGACCTTGAAAACGCCAAAATCCTGTTGTTTGTCCTTGTCAACCGTATACACAGTAAAAAAAATCTGTAGTATTACTAGAAAATCTCTAGGAAACTCAGATGCCATGAACTTTTCTAGTAACCTTACTGCATTAAACTTAGTAAGTAACACATACATTTCCTTAGTAACCATACTAAGAAACTGTAGTAGATTTACAGATGATTTGCTTGTACGTTTACTAAAAAACTTGCAGTAGCTTTACAGGTGATTTTCTTTGTATGTTTACTAAGAAACTAAAAGCAGCTTCACCAGTGCTTTTCCTGTAAGTTTACTAAGAACTGGTAGTAGCTTTACAGGGTATTTTCCTGTATGTTTACTAAGGAACTATAAGCAGCTTCACTAGTGCTCTGCTTATATGTTTACTAAGAAACTTGTAGTAGCTTTACATGTGCTTTTTCTGCATGTTTACTAAGAAGTCTTTAGTAGAACTACAAATACTTTTTTTTTCTTTTATATTCGCTTTGAAATTATTAGTATATTGAAGACGATAGTCCCACCCTCTGTAACGTTAGATACTCTACCTGCACTTTTACTGAGAAGCTGTTAAGTAGTGTAACAACCATCACAGAAAATAGTTCTGTATTTCTAACTGGAAAATGTTGTTTTCCTATGATTTTTTAAATCAGAAATTGTGGAAAGGTAGCTTGGTAATAATACAAAGCCATTTCAAGTATTTTTTCATTGACCTATATTATTTGCTATTCTTCATATTTTTCTTTAATACAATACAATTATTTACATTTCTTTAAAAATACACTTATTCAACGTAATCTTTAAATTGAAGGATCTTACCAATACATTTCGATTATTACCTAAGTAACCTTAGTACAATTACTGATAACAAAAAATCTGTAACTTTATGAAGAAATAATTTCTGTTAATACCGAAAACATTTTCTTGCTAAACATTAGAGAAAAATAGGAGGTATATCCATCTTCTGATTTAAAACAGATTTCTATCTAACCTTCAAGACACTTATATACATATATAAACTAAATTTATAATTTGATATTTTAGACATTTGTCATTAGAATTTTTTCTCTTTTTTTTTAAATATATTTTTTCTATTCATTATTATTTTCTTGAATGTCCAACTTAATCATTTATAAACTTAACTCCTTCTAATCCACTAACCTATAACTCATTCAGAGATAAGCAACATTTTGTAACGATTTCAATTTTAAAAGATATTAAACTGTTGTTAAATGAAGTAACTTTAACCTGAATGTAAATATTCAATTACTAAATAAAAATATAAATAGCATGCTTGGAGCAAAGAGTTAACAGCATTCTATCAATTTCAAATTAACACAAGTAACTTTATTATAAATGATAAACATACTTAGTTGTAACATTGAATAATGTACAATTCCTTTCTTTTTTTAAAAAAAAAAGTACCTGTTTTATGTCACAAAAATATTCTTAATATATATATACAAAATTTCGTAAATTAAGCTGATACATGAAAATGAGGAAAATATAGTCTTGTTATGTGTAATTCTTAACTTTAATTTTATTGTTTTAATGTTATTTACACTTTTCATACACAATTTAAGATATAAAGGAGTAACTGAACATAACTTTTACAGTTTGGAAACTCATATTAACAATAAACCCCTTAAAAGTTTAAAAATATTTAATTGAAAAAAAATATCCTACGATTGTAAACATCAGAGTTTGTCAATAATAAGTACAGTAGTGTCAGTAGTATAAATTTTTTTTAATTGAAATCACTGAAAAACAATAGAAACTCCTTATAGGTTGCACTTTTAAAACATTTTTATTTATAGTTTCATTCATTTAAACTAAGAAGCTTTATTTTACATTAAAAACAATAATAACATTAACTGAAAAGCACGTAAAAATTTAATAACACAATTAGGTTTCAATCACCATTTGCAATTTTATCAGACCTGCTGCTGCTACAGCTTCATAACAAAAAATAAAGCTTAACTATTTTTACACTATGCAAAAATTAATAGTATCGCATATTTATATATGTATAACATTTTCCCCTATGATACTCCATCCTGTTGGGACTTCGACAGAACAGGGTGGGGACTTAACTCCAGGCCTTGCAACAGATTTTACTTGTGTTCCTAGGAAAAAAAGGGACTATTTTCTTCAAAAAAGGGACTTTTAGGGACCTATATTTGAGCAATAATTTATATAGAAACAACTTAATAGCAAAATGATTAATTGATACTATAGTCAATGAGATGATCAAAAAAGAAACGCACCTTTTTTTCGAATTTTTAAATGTGCACTGCTGGTTTCAAAGTAGTTACAAGAAAATAAGCTGTTCACATTGAATAAAAAAATAGTTTGAAAGGTCCTTAGCTAGTTATCAAATAATAAGCTTCTAAAATTTAAAAAATTGTGCTTGAAAAAGAAATTTGAATAAATTTGTTGTACGATACGAAACATATATTGCATCCCTGTGAATACTTGGACATAGTTAACAAAACAAGTTAGGTGGCTTTTGTGAAAAAAACTAGTTATCATGTGCCTTTTCTTATCTAGTTTTCGTTCCAAACCAGCAACAGATTTCCTTTTCTCCTTGCGTTTGACACTACTTTTCACTGCCCCTTCTAACATTGCTTGTGCCACTTGGACGGTTGCAAGATCATTTCGTGATATGGCTTTTTTCAGTTTAATATTCGCTTCTTGAATAAGGTCATCCACCGCTTCCGTTTGAAGATCCTCTGAACCTCTGGCTGCTTTTAGTTTGGATTCCAAATTACTCATCTCCATTTTACTCTTCTCCAGAGCTTGAAGCTTTTCCGCTTCAAGAGCTTGGGCTTCTTTTTTTTCCTTTTCAGCTTTTTCCGACTTTAACTTTTCCTCCTCTAGGTATGTTTGGTAACTTTTATATGCCACTCTTGCAGCTTCAATAAGTTCTTTAGTTATTGGAATTAAATGTGGCTTATTATCAACCATTTTCAAACCATTGGCAACGTTTAAAATTGCATTTAGTGATCGAACTGATAAGGCAGATCTATCGTCCGTCAGAACACGACCAGATCGAGAAAAACCCCTTTCTACTTCGGCATTACCGTGCGATAAAGCCAAAGAAGCCTTTACCACCATATAGAGGTTGGGGAACTTTAAAGTTCCCTCGGCTGTTTTAACTGTTGAGAGCTGAGCCCAATAACTGCTAACCTGCTTCTCAGTGACAACCTTTTCTAAATTAAACAGAACTACCTCATCCATGAGTTTCGTTTCATCATAAGGGACAGGCAATAAAGCGGCCATAAGTTTAAACTCTTTTGGGCTGTGTTGACTTTCTGTCAAGTCATAAATCTGCTGTTAGCTGCTCTGGCTCTGCACTGCACGTGGACATGTTTACGTGACGTCACCGCAAACCCTATTGGTCGAAGAGTTTCTTCCCTCTAGCGGAAACTATTTCAACCGGAAATGTAACGATTTGGGCAAAAAAAAAAATCTGAACTTATTTTAAGCAAAATAGGAAAAAAAGGGACCTTTTTCGGAAAAATGGGTACTTTCAGGGACTTTTTTTAAAAAAGGGACTTTTAGGAAAAAAAGGGACCAGTTGCGAGGCCTGTAACTCGCACTCTTCCACTACCAAATCTTCGGAAAATAAGCATGTGCTGTCGTCTGCTTTTGCCTGAAAATATACAAACATACACGAATATGAAATACAAGTGAGCAATGCAAGAACTTGAAATTATATATTTCACTTTTTCGCAGATGGCAGCAAGGTCAATATTGCTGTTTTGTATTACTATCCTCACTCACATAAAAAGTTATGCAGCGGTTAATTCAAGTTATTAATATCTATTTCAATAGTTCAATGATATATTTTATCTTCCTCACTACATTTATAACGTAAAAAGTATTCAGTCCATAATTGTTCAGTCCATCACCCAATTTCACAGAACGAACCACAAGTATCACCGACAAGTGGGATATAAATATTGAAGCAAAAAATCAGGCAAGGCTATATCCCAAATTTCATTAAAAATTTTAAATAAGAAATATATTTCAAAAAACTAAAAATTTAATCTCCATTCAAATAACAGGAAAATTCCATTTTTTATTCAATATTTCCAATGTTGCCATTTCGTCAAACACGCACGAGAAACTATTTAAAATAAAAATAAAACTTGAGAAATACATATTTATGTGATATAAATCAGTTTGGAATGACGTCTTGTATATATCACAATAGTATATATCACAACGCAAAAAAGACTAATATAATTTCTTAATAATTTTGTTTAGATACATATTGCAGAGTGTTGTATTAATTTCTTTTTCTCATGAAACCCATGATTTAAACTTCATCATGCATTCCAAGGTAAAAACCATGTGTGTTCCGAGGTGCAACGCCATGCTGTACCTCGGGATAGAATTTGTTGGTATATACATAATATTTTTTTTTTAAAAAAAAAGCAATTGTATTACAAAAAATCCTAGTTTCGGTATACGGCGACTTTTTCGGAACGTTGGCGACAAAAAAAAAGCAGATAAATAATTCTAATCTGGCAACAGTTGTTGACTTCGCGGTTTCCGAATAGCATCGTCTAATCCCGCGTCGCTACGCGATGTTTTCTCGCCAACAAGTTTGGCGAGAAATAAAAAGTCGCCGTATACCGAAACTAGGAATTAACCAAAATTAATAAAATAGAAAACAATTGGATCATATTTCATTACTTAATAAGAATAAATTAAAGACCATTTTATTTTGCATATACCGATCCCCCATACTAAAGAATGAGGTTGCTTTTAAAGTTTTAAAAGATAATTTTTAAATATAAGCTAAAAATCACCGACTGACCGACTTCTAAACTATAGAAAACCATATCGTTTTATTGTTGTTGTTGACTTTACATAACCAAATTTTGTATTGGATTTTTCCCATCGACCAATGGAAAGAAAAAAAATAATCTAAATAACTTATGCCGATGTCTTCTCAAGCCATTAGGCCTAATGTTCTGGCATTATTTTTACGTGCTATTTGCATTATTCCAAAAAAAATATACATTCAATGATAATTAAAAAGAAAAAAAGATAACAAATTTAATAAGAAATATAACAAAATTAAGGCTTACCTGGAACAATTGTGGTTTTCGCGTAGGCGAGATCGCAGCATGCACACCGCTTTGGTAGAATAAATAAAACCACGTTTGCTGCTGCCGATTTTAGCTTCTTGAATCTTGATCGTTGACAGAGCTTTAACACAGCAATGTATGACATGTAATTTAGGAACACGATTAAGTGACAAGTTTGACACTTTAAAAATAAACCCTGGAATTGGAAAATTCATAATTTTTCAGAAGTGCAAATTTCGGCTTTATTTATATTCTAAACTACGCATCTCTAGAAAAGATAGCCAGGGGGCGCTGTAAGACGTTACATCAATTTACTTAGTATTACTACAGCAGTTTGTTTAGTATACTTACTATCAGAGATTGGTTACAGGTGATTTTCTAGTAAATGGTGTGATACCTGTAAAGTTACTAAGTAATCGTTAGTAAATTCACGCCAAATTTTTTACAGTGTAGTAGCACGCCCGTAGAAGCTCAGAATTACCTACAGAAATAATAATAAAGATAGTTAATTAGCAGACTTGCCAACCTCGAAATATCCAAAATTCTGTTGATTGTCTTTGTCAACCTTATAGTAGCACACCTGTAGAAGTTCAGAATTACCTACAGAAATAAAGATAGTTAATTATTAAACAAACCTGCCAACCTCGAAATATCCGAAAACCTCCTGGGTTATCTAAAGAAAAGAAAGATCGTTGTTTAATGTGTTTGCTACTAGTAAAGAGAAATCTCCACTAAAAATTTTATTAATTTAATAAATAGAACTGTATATTTTAAAAAAGAAATTATGCATTAAAAATTTACCAAAAAGCAAGTTGTTTAACGCTTATACAATATTAGCATTTATTTACCAATATGAGTAACTTAATTGTATTTTATTCAAAAAAAAAATATTCATTTAAAAAATTCAAAATGCAATTTTTCCGGTTTAGTATTGCAATTGTAAGTATGAGAAAAGCCAAATTAGTATGTCAGAGTGTTACACTTTTAATAAATGAAATTCGATTGTCCTTTCATGCATTGCTTGATAAGAAACCAAAAATGATTTTTCAAAGTAATGTCCTTAATATAGATTTTTTATTGCTTTCACTCATGTTTCTTAGAACTATTTTGTAAAAATAATACAAAACAAACTCAAGTCATTACATTATTTTACATATACAATTATTTAACAAATTGATTTTCAAGTATCCTCAAACTTAAAAATGTAAGATAGATAGAAGAAATGCTTAGGACATTTATTATGCTTTTACAATCGCAAACAAATATATTTGAAATTATTTAATAACCACATTAATAAATTATTTAAAAGAACTAACATTTCCACTAGAACATGCATCAAATCTTTTGAGCGTTAAACAAAATTTTTCAAATTAAATAAAACCAATAAAAATACATTTTTAAATGCAAATATTAAAAATTTTACCTTTTTTACTTTTACAGGATAAAACAGGAAAAATCAAATAGCAAAAAACAAAACTGTATTCCAATAGCCTCATGATACAATCCAAGTCACTAAAAAATTCAACTAAATCAGCAAACACAATACTTAAAACCTCAAATAGAATGAATATAAAAATTCGTCATTTATGAAGAAATCGGGTTATCTATTAGCATTGCACAATAATAATATTCATAGAGATGTCCTAATTCTGTTTAATTTTCTAGAATTAAATTAAATTTCTATTCACTCATCAATTCCCTAGAATTAAATGTCGAAAAAAACTTTATTTCTCCACAACACCCAGTCACCACGCCATATTCTAAAACCATAGTATTCAAATTTCATTCCAGGATCTAAAATGCTTTATTTTATCTTAAAAAAAAATAATTTATATCTGTGCAAAGTATTTTTATTCTTTCCATGTTTACGTTTTGTATCGTTCGGTTCCCTCACTGGGAGGATACTATGTGGTGAATCTTAGTTAATTTAATTTTTCTTTCAATTTTCTTGAAACTTTCAGCTTTCCGGCTCAGCAGGGTTGGTCCAAAAGCTTACTAATTTTACTAATTATTCACCAGTCTCCAATAACTATCAAGATTCTTCCACTCCTTTTTAATACAACACTACATAACCTGGTAAACCATTTCACTTATTGGTAACTCATTGAAAAAATTATGCTTTTTTACCTTCGAAGCAAGATTTGCTTAATTTCAGCCTATGTCTTCTGGTTCAACTAAGTTCAAACCGAAACCTTACATGTCACCCTGCTTGATGGGGATGGTTCCGTCGCTTGCAGTGATATTTTTCGGACGTTTTCTTATCGTTTACTTCCAAAATCATACTTGTAAATATTTTTAGTTTTGAAACCAATATCATATTCTTTGTCAGCATAAAATTTCCTTTAATTTGATACCAAACTCGACTTATTATGGTTTATTGTGATTTTTTTTAAAAAAATGGACGTTTTTTCAAGATGGCGGCCAAAAAAACATGTTTGTCGCGACAGTACGGGTTGCGATTTTTAGTATGTTCATTAGAAGCATAATACCTACCATTTGCAACAAGAATAGTTTATGTTCCAATTTTTTTCTACTCCTAACTATTTCGACTGTACTATAGATCCAAGCTTTTTTGAGAATGGTGAGACAGTTTCTGAGACATCGTCACAACTCCACCTTCTACACTAGTTACAGACAAAAATCAAGTTGAATGAGGTTTTCCTGATAATATATTTTATAATTAAAAATATTTTACCAGAATTTTCACAAAAGAAATTTCCAATTTGTTTAATGTATTTCAAACAAAAAGCTATTTAAATGCGTTTTTTTTTAAATTTTTGGAGCCATATAAAAAAAGTAAATAAATCAAAATGGCGCAAACATGCGCAACATATTCTTGTTGGATATCAATATATGTAGTATGCACTACAAGTTCCTGCAAATATCGCCGCGGGAAATGCGGGGAAGTTTACTTTTACACTTAGAGAAAATAAATTAACAAGAAAAAAATTAAATTTTCTTAGCTACATTTAGAACTTTTTTAATATAATTTTAACTTACATAAACTTTAGAAAAACAGTTTATATTAGCAACTAGCTGTTATACCCGACGTTGCACGGGTAGAGGAGGAAAAATAATTTAACAGTCAATTTAACTATTTTTTCTCTTTAATTTTAGTTACATAAGATATGAAGATTACCCAGTAATTTTCCATATTATTACCCAACTTGGATATAGTAATGATTATTATTAATTTCAAAAATACCTTTGATAAGAAGCTCAAATTAAAAAGAATACATATTTAAGTAAAAAATAATCGGTAAGAATTAAAAATGGAAAAACAGCTAAATCTTAAAAGGGCCTCAAACATTTATTTTAACGCAATTCAAGGGAGTTCTATAATAAATTAAGTAACTTTTTTTTGACACTTTGTAGATATTATAAGTACAATATAAGCAGTACAAATTTCTACCATAATTCAGGCATTATCAATAATAGATTAAAATGGCAGAAAAAAAATGCGTCCAGGACAAAGATTGGTATAATCTGTTCTTCCAAAGTAGTTAAAATTTAAATCTCACTTTAAACTGATCACTCTTGGTCTGCGTGCAGAAAATAAAATATTCTTATGAAAGCGAATTACATGATCTAATTATTTAGATGTTATAAAGCTACTCCAGCAAACAGCAAACTATTTGCATTTTTTATATTTATTTGTATTTTTTTAAACTGTGATAAAGATACTAAAGCAAACGATTTTTAATATTAAATATTTTTCTAACTGCTAAAAAACTAGCAAACGATTTTTGTTTTAGATGTTTATTTCTAATTTTTTTAGTTGTAATTAAAATAAAGATACTTAAAAATCGTTTTAAAAAAAATTTGTAAAATAAAACTAAATAAACAATCCGTGAAAACGTGCAGTTGATGGAGCAATAAACCTCTAAGGTCTTCAATGCATTGAATGGGAAACATAAAAACGTTCGAAAACGATAGAAGAAATGGTCTGATTCGAAAAATTCTTAGCCTCTATTTGTTACGGAAATGAGATTAATTTTTGTGCCAAATTTCGTGACGATCTGTTGCGTGGTTCTTTAGATCTCGTGTCTTATACAAACAACCGGAAGTTGCCTTTTATGTATATAGATATCATACCTGAGGGTTCAGTGTCCATCTTTTTTTAAATTTAGAAAGACTATTTTTATCGAAAAACAAGCTGAAGTAGAGACCAATTTGCGAAAGTACTTCACTTGATTAAAACTCAACACAAAGTGCTTTGTTCGTGGTGGTGGGGGAGGGGGAAGCGCTAAAACCGAGAATAAGTCATAACACCAGGTGCCCCGAACTATATTGTTTATATTTATAAAGGATTCGCAGCTGAATACTTAATTTCATTTTTTGTTTGTCATTTTTTGTTGCCAGCTAAATCGTGATTCTGCCAGACTGTGCGACGGGACGCGCATGCATATATATATATATATATATATATATATATATTATATATATATATATAATATATATATATATATATATATATATATATATATATATATATATATATATATATATATATATAATATATATATATATATATATATATATATATATATATATATATATATATATATATATATATATATATATATATATATATATATATATATATATATATATATATATATATATATATATATATATAATATATATATATATATATATATATTATTAGTTTATTTGTGACGTCATAGGGTTGTCATAGTAACGGTATGTCATTGGGTTTATGGAAAATCGTGGCGCTATCTATCGATGAGAAAAATAATGATTTTAATATATAATTACTGCAAAAAAAATAAGGTTTTAAAACTTATAAAATAAGTGTGGGTTTGAACCCCCGATCTCTCTGACAAAAGATATTCACAGTCGAGAAATCCGCCATCTACCGGTGAAGAAATAAATGATTTTAATGTAAAATAAGGTGAAAATAAATAAATTTTTAGCGCGAAAAATATTAAAAAGTGAGTTTTGGACGATTTGAACCCCGATCTCTTACAAAATATTTTAATATACTTTCGGTTGTTTGAATTTCTTAGAAAATGTAAAAACGCTTGAATTTGTTCTTCAAAGATTCAATTATTTTTCTTCTCATAAATTTAGAGAATGATAAAGAATCATCATGCTGGTTATTTAGTTAATATTTTATAATTATAAAATTAATTTTTTTTTAAGAATCTATTTTTCTTTACATTTGTTACTTTTCAATATTTAAGTTTTTAATTACCAAAGCAAATATTTTTGATAATTAAAATGATACATATCAAAAAAATTTAAAATCTGACTAGGTTTTGAATAAAATTATTACTTTATTTTAAATTATAACAAGAATGAATTTATTTCTATGAATAAAACTTTTTATAAGCGATGTAAAAAAAATTAATTGAATATCTATTAAACTTGTGCTACAATTTGGAATACTTCAATAAAAGTTATTAAAAGATTCACCTTTGTTAGTTAATACAATTACTCGGAAGAAAGTAAAAAATAAATTATTAAACTTTTTGGAATACAATACCCTAGTAGCATTGTTTCTCGAAATTTGCTCGATCGATCATCGATCGTTCATCGGATTCAGCGAAAACTCACCAGTGATCGCATCCTTATTCCGAAAGTGCACGAGGCGATATCGGCAATCGGTGAACGAAATTCTATCGATAAAAGTCATCGATTCGATATCGGTCAAAGGTGAAAATTCAATCAATGTACGTTTCATCGGAAAATTATGACGAATCGATATCGCAACGATAAGAAACCGAAAAATGTGGCTTTTTTTTATTTAGTACATACAAATTGCGTTAAATTATTTCGAAAACTTCATATCCGAAAGCTATTATGTTCAAACTGGTAATAGTTATTTTTTATTTACTTACACACAACATTTTTAATTGCTTGCGAATATAAATATTTTTACTGTGTGATAACTAATTTCTTTTATTTACTTGGAAATTAATTTTTAACTTTTTGTCCTTGATTAATTTTTGAAAAACTTAACCTAAAGAAAATAGATTTTTGAATAAATATTATGAACCAAACAACTTTTTAATGCGTAAGTTACCCAGAGTTATTTTTAAATTAAACATATTTATATTAGTATTGTTAACTTAAATTAATATTTAAAAGGAATTTGCAACTTGCAAAAGAAAAATCAAAATTAAAATTAGGACATAAAACAACAGGACAAAATAACATAAAACTTCTTTAACGATCAACCTTTTGAGCTCTTTATTTAAACGCAGTCTCCCTGCAAGCCTCCATAGCTGAGAGGACTAACGCCTCATTGCAAGTCAATAGCGCGGATCCCGAGATTGTTGGTTCTGTCCTCCACTCCTCCTCCACCTAAAATTCGAAGTATTACCTGACTAACAGAAAAAATAGTGGCGCCATCTCGTTTAAACCTTTTGTACTAACATGTCGTAAACTGTTCGGAATTTTATTGGAAAGTGTTCGAAATTCCATCGAAGGATGAGATTTCGATTACTACTCATCGGATTCTTATCGATTTCTTCTTGACTTTTGATCGGAATCTCATCGGAAAAACTCATCCTAGGCTGGTCGATCGAGCGGACAGAACCGAGCAGTTATCGAGCAATCGGGCAATTTTCTACGAAAATCCGATATTCGAATTCTCATCGGCTCACCGGTGAACGATGAAAATTCGATTATCGGTCTATGAAAAATTGCTACAAGGGTACTTATATATTTTCACAACTTAATGTAAAAATCAATTTTTAGTAAAACTCAAACTAATTAAAACACACTATTACTTCCCTTATGTAGATAATCGCAACTCCTTATCTTTTTTTTTCCTACAGTACACTCGTGGGGTGATTTCAGTTGTAATCACTAAAACCAAACATTATTATCTCATCTTGTTGAGTTTTAAGATTTGATTTACAGTTTCTATACTCGCAATGCCATCTAGTATAAAATATTTCATTTAATATTAGGCCTGTCTAAATGGTGACACATACTCAAGATACTTTTGTAGCATATTTACTTAATAATTAAGATAATCAGTAATATCTGATTGACATTGAAATAATTGCTATTGCACATGTCTAAAT
Organism: Oedothorax gibbosus; assembly: GCA_019343175.1. NCBI lineage: Eukaryota > Metazoa > Arthropoda > Arachnida > Araneae > Linyphiidae > Oedothorax > Oedothorax gibbosus. The sequence continues at coordinate 13,338 of JAFNEN010002926.1, forward strand.
GGAGACACTTAGTATGAATACTTTAGATATATATCATAGATTTTAGTGAATGTATGGTTACACAGCAATTAAGATAATCTCTAGAATCACAGTCACGTAGGTGCCAAAAGTTTCATATACAAACCCGATGACATAATGACTATCATCCAAAGAGCATAGATGTAGATGGCGTTGTTTTTCCTACCAACCAATGAAAAATGTAGATAGCGAGCGCTGTAACCTTTAACTTATTCTTATATCATTTTTTCCTTCGCTATCAAGTTGTTGTGCTACGTATTTTTTTTTTTTTTTGTCATGCATCGTTTACAATCTAAGAGATGTACTAAGCCTTATATTAGGTCTAATAACAAGAAATCTTTCATGGAACCTAAGTCTACTCTC
>JAFNEN010002927.1:0-13964 GCA_019343175.1 Oedothorax gibbosus
GGGGTGAAAGGGTTTAAAACCATGCATTCCCCTAATTCTTTTGAGCAGTGTATTTTAATAGGATTGCACTGCTGTATTTTCAGCTGGGTTTAAGTGGGACTGTCAGTCCCATGGAGATATTGCATTAGTTTTGAAATCACAATTTTTGCAAAAGAATTTCTTTGCCATATTATCCCATTTTCACCAGGTATGAGAATCCTCATAACACAATTTAAAACAAAATTGAATAGAAAATAACATCCGATTATTTAATTATTAATTGATAAATTTTTAAAATAGTGTCGCCATCTGCTTTAATTTTTGGCATTTTAAAACTTCAAAAATATATAATTAAATAACTAGATAACATTTTTGTTTCAAAATGTTTCATTTTGATGTTATGTTGATTCTCATACCTGGGAAAAAAGAGCTAACATGGCAAAACAAAACTTTTGCGGAAGTTGTGTTTCCCAAAACTAATGCATTAGCTCTATGGGACTGACAATCCCTCTTAAGTAGTAAGAAATCGGACCGTTTAAAATTAAATTTACACAACGATTTATAGTTACTCAACGCTTTCTACATTTCTCTCAACCAAGCAGTCCCTTTATATAAAACTCTCATCATTACAATAAGTTTAACTTTTGAGCCTTCCAAATACAATGAGGTAAGTAAGTTTTGAGCTATGCGCGGGTTTGAGCTATGAGCTACAAGCAGCGTGCGCGGAAAAGTGACCTATAGCAAAATGATATTTCAATAAAATCTGCTGAAGTTTATTATTTCCATTTCATTTAATTAAAGAAAAAAAATAGTTATTCGCATACTGCATTCCAACAATTCTACCAATTGATTTAATATTTGCTCTAATTGCTAGATTTTAAAAGTTTGAATATTTTAGCATTTATAACTCTAGGAGTCATATAAGCCACAGTTTCGTGCACGGTGCGATATATAAGGGACTATTTTAGTGCATCTAGATAGATACTATACCTATATCTAAATGCACTTAAAAATGCTCGTATTTATTTATGTAATTAAAATAATTTTATGTTAGTACTTAAATTAACAGAATAAAAATTATAGTTCAATACGAAATCGGACCGTTTTTTAATGTTGAGGCTCAAGGCATCTGCATTTTTCTACTAAAGTGCAGATATATAAGTGATCCCAATGAAAGCAAAGAAACTTATAAATGATGCATAAACAACTTTACTATTTTTTCGTTAGAGTGTTGAAGCCGGATCAGAGAAGTCACATTAGGTGAAGTATATTAGGCTTCCAAGAACTATTCAGAGGTTGCGAGATTCTGCTTACGTTGGTAGGGGTTTATTTTAATCAAAAATGACAGGAAATTGTTAAAGATGATCGAACTTAGACTATTTATTTACTATTTACATCATCAAGAACTACGATTGACATGTACCAGTTTATGCGTGTGAATAACTGGGGAACAAGAAGTACAAGGGGTTTGAACAGGGTTTAAATAAACATACACTCTTAAAACAAACGAGCGGTTTTAACTCAGTCTGAGTTAATTTCCACTCCTTTCCGTGCCGAAAATGCACTTCTCCTATAGGAGTGAATTTCACTCTTTTTCGGAGTGGGTAAAATAAATGAAAGAAAACAATCTGCGTCCTACACTCTTAAAACGAGCGGTTTTAACTCAGTCTGAGTTAATTTCCACTCCTTTCCGGTGCCGAAAATGCACTTCTCCTATAGGAGTGAATTTCACTCTTTTGTTTTAAGAGTGTAGATATTTGCATTAAAGAACTTACTATTGTAAAATAAATTGGATACATTAAATTTAATTGGTTGAATATTTTGGTTTGTTTAAGGTTTACAGAAAAAGGTAGATGTAGTGGAGTAGAAATGGAGATTTAAGTCCAGGCTGGTGGCTCGCCACAGTGTCAACAACAAAGAAAATCATCCAATCACGTATTTTTATGGCATGTCAAAGCACAGAATTTACGGATTATTTTTCCATTTATACCACGAAAGGTTCAATTCCCTAAGGGAACAATGCACTGAACGCGGAGAAGCGACCTAATGCCATGTTAACTTAATGGAAGATAGGACACTTTTAGGGCTACTGTGGAATAAAATAAACTTAGTAAGGCAAGACCCTGCTGTGCCCATTTCATCTCACCCGACAAAAGGCTCTGGGGTACGAAGCATACGTCCCGATCAAATGGAAAATGTGCTCGTTAAGGGGATACGTTACCCAAAAATTGGTCAAAATATCGATTTTCAGTTTTTACTTCTAATTATTACCAAACGCTTTCTGAACATTTACTGAAAGTTTCATAATGATATCTTCCGTAGAAAAAAAGTTATAAGAATGACTCCAGAAAATATCTAATAAGTTTGAATACGTATTTCGTCTGCTTTCAACCTTTTTTCTCTGTTTCGCGTTTTTCAATTCTTGTGTTCTATAAATCCCTAAGGCGTTTTTTGCTGATTAAGTTAGAATTTTGAAATTTTCAAGCTGCGTTCTTCTATATATGGTGCACAAAATTTTGCATGGAATAAGGTCTACTATGTATAGTTATTGTTTTTAAATGTTCAATTCAATATTTTGTAATTTTTGGGGGATATTTGCGATTTTCCGTATAAATGCATGTTACTTTTTAACTGTATCTCACATTTTAAAATCCATACACAGTTCATGAAAAAATAGTTCTAAAAACAAACTATAAAAGTTTGGTGGAGTTATTTTCAAAATTGAAAGAGGAGCAGCGTTTAAAAAGTTCACAATTTCGACTTTTTTTAAAAAAGAACTACTTGTAAATAGTTGTTTTTTTGCTAGAAAATGTTTATTTAGAGTGAACATTATATAAAATCCATAGAGGAGGGGGTGCCAGAGCCTCTGGAGAGGTTGGACTTCTACCTGTTGAATAAAAGAGAGGTATTTTATTTCCCTCTTACCACCCAAAGGATTAACCGATGGAGGCATTCCCCTATCCGCCACCTGGGGACGCGCCCTGTGGGGGTCAGGCTCCCCCGAGGGTAATCAGAACTAGCAGAACAATAACAAAAACCTTAACTAGACTGAGAACTGGACATCTGGGGGGAATGAAAATCCAGCCAGACGGCTCCAGAAAGTACCCCACCTGCAAAATCTGCCTCGACATAGAACTAAGTCCAACACACATTTTTTCATGTCCAGCCATCCTTGCAAAAAATGCAACAGATTAGTGACTCTCCGCTAGATGACTCCCAAAACTGCCTTCAGATTGCTGAGGCTGTGTGGAACACACACGGTCACATCTAATACCTCAACCTATCCATAGACAAGACAACAACAACATTATATAAAAACACTATCATTTACAAGTTTGTTATTTCTAGCAATAATGTTTTGGGTACCGTATCCCCTTAAATCTGCCGTTAGCAGGTAAACTGCAGTAACTTGCGTAGTCACTTGGACCGTTGTTGCAGGTACTCAATTACCCTAACCAATACAAAAACATACTGAAAAACACGAATTATTTCAGAAAAAAATTCCAATTCATTGTTGTGGTTACTGCAGTTTACCCGCCCCCAGCAGAAATTCTGAAAATCCACTCAACTTCCCTAACCAATAAGAAAACATACTGAAAAACACGAATTATTTCAGAAAAAAATTCCAATTCATTGTTGTGGTTACTGCAGTTTACCCGCCCCCAGCAGAAATTCGGAAAATCCACTCAACTTCCCTAACCAATAAGAAAACATACTGAAAAACACAATTTCAGAAAAAAAATTCCAATCATTGTTGTGGTTACTGCAGTTTACCCGCCCCCAGCAGAAATTCTGAAAATCCACTCAACTTCCCTAACCAATAAGAAAACATACTGAAAAACACGAATTATTTCAGAAAAAAAATTCCAATTCATTGTTGTGGTTACTGCAGTTTACCCGCCCCAGCAGAAATTCTAAAAAATCCACTCAACTTCCCTAACCAATAAGAAAACACTGAAAAACACGAATTATTTCAGAAAAAAATTCCAATTCATTGTTGTGGTTACTGCCAGTTTACCCGCCTCCAGCAGAAATTCCGAAAATCTTGTGGTTGGTTATGGCGCTAATACCATGGATGCAGCTGGTCTGCAGAAAAATGCATCTCCCCTCCACCGACGTGCCTAAATCAACAAGTTCTATAGTAGGGTAGAGGAACGACTCGTACCGAGCTGCCATTGGCAGCCATGGCTCACTACGGAGCCCGAATAGAGTGGCAAAAGTGCTAGTTAATTTATAATTTTGATACTGAGAAAAGAAGTACACCCAGGCAAAGGCGGGAATCGAACCCGCACCTTTTACAGTGCGCGGACTGCTAGCTTTATGGCCTGCGATCCAAACCGCTCGGCCATCGGGCCCCACATGCCACCCTATATTGTATCCGTGTTGGTCCATGTCCATGGTGCTGTTGCCAGGTTCAGTCTCTACCCTACTATAGAACTATTTGGCCTAAATGGGAGGTGGTGCCCTCTTGGAGCACAAGTCAGGCTTCCACCTGACGGGTTCTCCAGGCCTTGTGTCAAATAGGGAGGTTCAAATAGGGATTGTCAAATAGGGTGTCAAATAGGGATTGAAAAACCGGTTTTTACAACGCCGGTAAAACCGAACCGGTTTTACCGACCCTTAAAAACCGGTTTTATAAAACCGGTTTTCCACGAAACCGGTTTTTCAAAGGCCAAAAACCGGTTTTCCACGAAACCGGTTTTTCAAAGCCAAAAAACCGGTTTTCCGTTTTTTTTTTTAAACCCAGTTTTCATGTGTTTTTTCAGTTTTTTATTAATTAATTAAAAAAAATCAATCAATTAACATTAACAATAAACTTAAAAATAATTAACTCATTAATATTAAACTAATTAATAATAAACTAATTAATAATAAACTAATTAATAATAAACTCATTAATATCGATGATTCATTAATATTCATATCATTATTTTTTATTTATATGTATTTAATTGTTAACCTCGTATTTTCCATTCCGGTTATCTTGTGTTTTGAGATTTCTTTTCTTTACTTTCGACTTTATAAAACAATTTTAAGCGTTTATAGTGTTTTTTGTTGAAAAGTTCCAGGTTTTCTTCCTAATTCTTAATATTTAAAATTATAATGTCCCTTTTTTTTTTTTATTTCGTTTTTTCATTGAATATAATAATTAATTTAAATTACAGCTTTAGCTTTTCTTTCTTGTGTAGCTGAAACACATACTTTTAAACCAAACTTGTATTCGATGCCATGGTTTAACGAAACACGTAAGGTGAAAACAATACAAAAAGAAAAATGAAAGAAAAAAAATACTAAAAAACACCAACCAAAAAAACCGAACAGTTAAATATATGCTATACAAAAAATGCGAAAGTTTAAAAATAGTAAGGAAAAATATCAAAAGCTAATGTAAAAAGTTAAAATTTAAACTGAACGAGACGGAAGCTATCGTACAAAATAAGCATTGCAACTCAATTGAGAGTGATCCCTAATTCCCTATTTGTGAGAAACCCAAGCGAACGGAATTGCCGATTCGAAGACATTTGTTTATACGAACCCCAAAATTTATGAACACTTGGGACTTTGGGGTCACGGACTGGTAAGAGTAGTGAAAGAATTATTCGCTTCAGAAGAAAACCGATTTAAGTCATACCTAACTTGCTACGTTTTTCCGCTAAATGAAGAGTTTATTTTTATTCCTTTTTGTCAAGTGTTTATCTTCCAGTTTCAGGACAAAAATGGATCAAGTCACTACGTCTTCGACCGATTTTGTTCTGAAACTATCATTACTCTGTTTTAGGAAATATTAATTTAGTTTCTACCTCCATTCGAAAAACAAAACGAAGAGACACATTCTTAAACTTGCTTTATACATAAGTTCCACAGATGGTCTTTAAGCCGGGGCAGTGGTGCATGCAAAGAAAAAAAGGCAATCAAAACGGTACTGCCGTCGTCGTGGAAACAAGGTCTAAACATGCTCCATAGAATATTGTAAAAATAAATAAAAATGCAAAAATACCTAATCCATAACCCTTGACTGTGGTTCTAAAATATGACGCCCGTCGCCAACTCTAGTGCGACGATAATTCAAACTAAACTAATCCATAATGGTCAACATCATTCTCAAAAAAATATTTACAAATATAACTGAGGAATACTATATTAATATAGAAAGAAATTCAATACATATCCAAATTCCTAATGTTATTTATCTGAATTTTTATACTACATTGTTACCAATATTTATTTATATAATTAAAACAACAAATTAAATTTGATTTTAAAAAAAATATATATGCTATCATTATTTTAAGCAAAACTTTCTGAAAATTTTAAAAAGTCCAGCTTTACAATTAAAAGTAAAATTATAATTTAAGTGGTATCCTCGCTTACTGCTCATGTGGCGATGTCCATTCTGGTAGCCTATGGTAGAGGTTCTAGCACTAGCGATGGATAATGCCAAGTTTCTACTTCGACAATGTACCTTCAATTAACTTCCCAAACAAGCTAAGTACTCTTTTATCGACTCCGGAAGTATAAATGATTGAGTGAATCTATGACCTGCTATTCTACCCGTATATAAACCCGGGTCGACTGTTTAGGACCCAGGCGTGCTAAACACTACTACAACGAGGCCACTTTTTAACTTTTAAATGAAAATAAGTTATATTTTCAAAAAAAAACATTTTACTATTTACTCTTTCCTTTCTAAATAAAAGGAATTTGGCAACAAACAGCAGAACCAGATAGTAAAAAAAAACTCAAAATTTTGTCTAAAAATCGATCCCACTTATTAAAAAGTTTATTTTACGGACTAGCTTATCATACAATTTTTTTATAATCGAGTAAAAGATATTTGTAAAGTTGCATACATATAATTTTAAAGGAAGTTAACGATTTTTCCAAAGTTTAACTGTGTAATTTACCACGTTCTCGATGTAGTATTTATTATTATCACGTTCAAAATGTAAATGTAATGTAGGTACTTTTAAGGGGTAGGTGTAATAAGGTTACGTTTACGCCCATGTGCTTAAAACTCAAATTCACAAAGTTTACATTTGTACCCTAGTTTTATAAAAGTTTTATTTACGCACACAGTTTTTGATTTTTATTAGTGGGATTTTTCGCACGACATTATAAAAGATGTTTTAATATTTTTTCATTTAAAAAATCTGACCAGTAAACCAGTAATATTAAATACTTTTCTGTTATATTGGTACTGCTTTAAAAAATAATGATTCATTTCTTTTTCAATTTAGATTAGATTTAGTAATATTTAGTTCAGAAGAAGTAAAGGTATCAAATGAAACAAAACACATCAAACAAACTTATTGGCTGAGTTCTCACGTTATAAAACCTACATGTATAATGACTGAATCGCTTCACAAGGACGACGCCAGACACGCCTATATTTCATGCATCTTAGACCAAACATATTCATCGTGATTCATCGTTCACCCAGAGAGAATCGAAAACAGAATTCTATACCTTAGAATAAAAAAGGCCTTATGTTCAATTACATATAAGGGTACACTGACTTTTTTCTGCGCACGAGAAAAACTGTAACTCTTGTAATTTATTATAAACATCTGCGTACAGTTTTGGAATTGCTAAACGGATGCGAGATTTCGTTTTTTTATTTTTTCTTTTCTAACAGTTTTTGTTATAGCGGGAATTTTTGAGCGCGGGAGCATTGAATTCGTTAAGTAACGGTTCAGTTTCAAAGTTATGACTAAATATTGTTCAAATGTGATCTAAACTGAAACAAAATTACTAAGGCTTTCAAGAAATCAAACACAAAGCAATAAAGTACTAGGTGGAAGACTTCTTGACAGTTTCTAATTTCTATACAAGTGACCACTCTTTATTCCTATCGATTGTTTATAATTTTAGTGACCTAGAAACGAAGGTTAAATGTAGCATACTACTTTCTCACTAACTGAAATAATAATCTATACCTAGACATTTTGATTTTTTTATAGCTTCGTACTAACGATTTTTAGCTAGATAAATTTTACATAGAATTCTTATACAAAATTGCTTTTGGTGGAATTTAAATTTCGAATATTGATTTAGTTATAAATACCAATTTTTAAAAGTTTCCATTTGTAATCAAAAAAAAATTATGAACCATTTATATTTTTGCAAAAGTATATCGACAAAAAGACGAATGACAAACTGAAAAACAGTATTAAAGGTTAAAGGTATAGGTCTCTGAGATCAGGGGCTGTATTGATAATGAGAGGTGTTCAGCGCACTTTTAAAATAGGCAATAGTTTCTTTTTAAAGGCATTCAATTATTTAAAATCTGGGGAAAAGACATTTAAAAAAAAACTTGTTAAACAATACGCCTACGTAGAAAAATGCATTAATTAAATTAACAAAGTTGCTAGAATATCTCTTATTATTTAAAATTTAAATAATTGTTTTCCCATTGGGTAATTTACATTTTTTAAAGTGATTTGTGGTTCGATTCACGGAGCAAGAATACTTTTCTGATAAGTGAACTGGCCAGCTTAAACATGGTTTTAAGTTCTAACGCTTCCAACTCATACATACCCGCAAGTTTCATGAATAATGGCAGCCTCATTTTGCAAGTAATATAAATGACAAATGTTGTAATGCAATGAATGCCGCAATTTTTAATGAAATTTTCTGAAATTTGGGGGAAAGAGTATGGATGTGCTTAATGAAAAAAAAGGATGTGTTCTGCCATTGGCGCTTACTTTGTAGTGTTGGACAACGTGGTCGGGGTTGTCCCTGTTGGCGTTCTTCGACTGTTGTTGGTTCCTGCGTACCATTTGGAGTGTAAATGATAAACACGGACGGAAAGGGGGAAATTGGCCTGCTGTGCCCGTTTTAGCTTACTTACCCTTAGTTAAGTGGTCATTCTTATATATACGCACAACTCTGCTAGTTTAGTTCTTAAGCACGTTTGGTTCTCATTTTATCGAACTATTTTTGGGATGAAACACTAACACTGAGTGAACCGTGCCTAATTCGGGATTCGAACCCTTCAACTGTCATGTCAGCAAAAGCATAAGCACTGCAAATACGATAAGCGAATAGAAATAATAGAAATAATACGAATAGAAAGTGGGGTATGACAATTTTAAAGAGAAAATAGAATATTCATCAGATATCTGAAACTTAGGAAAACCGGACAACTACAAGAAACACAAAAATTGCCGGAGAGTAATCGAAAAGCCGAAGCTAAGTTTATACAACTGTAACGTTAAATAAAAAAAAACAGGAATTGAATATGTAACGTTAAATTAAAAAAACAGGAATTGAATATGTAACGTTAAATTAAAAAAACAGGAATTGAATAAAAAGGAACTTGTTGATAGGAGGCTTTTAAGAAAAACACTTAAACCTTGTTATCCAAAACTGAAGTAAACTAGGAGTGTGTAACCCTACAAAACTTTCAATTACCTCTAAATAAATCAATGCAAATTATATGCCTAAAAGGTAGTTACAATACCTTTTAAACAAAAAAAAAAACATTTCTATGGCAACCACCCCTAGCGCATGCGCAATTTTCTCGAAAACCTTATTCTGACGCCCGGAGGATACTGGGAACACGTGTACCAAATTTGAAGTCTGTATCTCTTTTAATTTTTCAGAAATACTTTTAAAACCAAAAAAGTTCTATGGGCTATGGCAGCGCTTTTTGTGCATGTCCCTTGCGCATGCGCAATTTTTTTCAAAAACCTTCAAAAGTACTTTGGGAACACATCTACCAAATTTGAAGTCTGCATCGCTTTTCGTTTTTCGGCGATACCCTTAAACCAAAAAAAGTTCTATGACAGCTACCCATTGAACATGCGCAATTTTATCGAAAACTTTATTATGACTTTCCACAAGTACTACAGAAACTCGTTACCAAATTTGATGTTCGTAGCTCTTTTAGTTAGGCAGACAAATGTTCGAAAACAACTTTTTCGGAATCAGCACCCTCCAAAAAGTAAAAAACCACAAAATCTCTATTTCGGATTTTTAACTTCATCGTAATACGTTGTTCATTACCAAAAATTTCATACAACATAGCTTATTATATTTAAAAGAGCGAAACCTGATCTAAGAGACCACAGGAACAACCACGGATCTTAAAAAGAAGCGTTTTACTTATCATGTTAGGAGGAAAACTTGAAAGGAAATGTGAAAACCGAAGTTAATAAAAGATGCATTTTTCAAAAATGCTGGTAAAAACGGGTGATTCAACTAGTGCAAAACCCCATTTTTTTTTTAAAAATTTACATATTAATTAAAAAAAACTTCGATGGCGGTTTTTGAGAAAAAACCGGTTTCCGGTTTTTTCTCAAAATCGGAAACCGGTTTCCGGTTTTTAGACGGTTTTCCCATCAGAAAACCGGTTTCCGGTTTAGACCGGCCTCATCAAAAAACCGGTTTTTTCGGTCAAAACCGAGGGCAAAAAACCGTTTTTTCAAAAAAACCGGTTTCGGTTTTCCATCCCTAGTGTCAAACAAAAGCTACTTATCGCACCCCACCTGCCGTACAAGTTATGTCATAGAGGCACGCGACAACAACAAAACCACAGGTTGTCAATCTCACTCGGAACCTCCAATTTTTATTCCCAAGCATAAATGGTCCTTATTTTATCGACCCACTTTAGGCATTTAACTTTAGGCATTTAAGTGTGCCAAACTGTGAACAACATAACGTCATTTCAAATTTGTTGTTTTACATAATTTTTGCAGAAAAGAAAACAGTAAATATCCAGACATGTGATCATATAAAATCTAAGCTCTAAGCAAAGTAGTTTTTTTAATTATGCTAGTTTGAAATGGCTAGCTTTTAAATGATTTTTTTTAAAAATAATTTAATTTTTTAAACGTCTGTTAAAATTTGTATTTTTTACAATTGTTATAAAAAGTATGGCCACATGCCCTGATTCATACTCTTTAAAATTCACTTTAATTTTTTTTTTAAATCGAAGCATATTAATTATAACGAACTCCGAGCATATTATTCGAACTCCGAATCAGCGACCTGGAACTGCTGCCACTTAAGCCACTATGCCCCTTAAACACATATATCACTTCTTAAATTTCTGTTCCTTTTTCCTTCTTTCTATCATTTTCCTTGCCCGTCCGTGGCCGAGTGGTTAAGGCATCAGCCTAGAGATTCAACCTTCTCAGGAGTGCGGGGGTTCGAATCCCACCTACTGCCAGTCATCCTATAAATCGGATCCGTGCCGGAAATAGTAGAAAAAATCCTCATCACGGATGGGCCCGAGTACACAGGGACAGACGTGCTCGTTAAATCTGTGGAGTCCAAAGTCCCGACGGCGTTAGCGTACGATGTCGCTCAAAGTTCCGTTGGGTGCCCGCTCAGGTGTCGACCTCGTCACTTGACCAGGGTTCTAAATTACGAGGCGTTATTGGCTGTGTTAAAGCTCACCATCATTTTCCTAAAGTGGCCGCGTTATTTTATGTCAGTCTTCCGGGATTCCACTTAGTTGACATATTGTCGAAGAGCTTGATGCAGGATTTGCATAAGTGACAAATCAAATATTACTGTTAAATAATAAGAACAGCTAACATTTTATTTTAATTAGTTTTTTTTTTTAGTTAAGATTGTGCCACTTAACTTCGTTTATCTAAATGGGTAACTAATTTGAGTTACTGGAAGGTTGGTCAAACTTAAATTAAGATATACACATATACTTTTTAACAAAAAAATAAAATATGAACATACATATAGGGTAACGAGTACAGTGATTGGCACCCTCACAGTGATTGGCCCCCTCATTCATTATTGAAAATAATAAGATGTTAAAGCCCAAAATAGGTGTGACAAAGGTTTTTGAAATTCCCGCCATTAACGTTTGTCATGTTGGCAACAACATTTTGGTCTTTAACATCTTATTATTTTCAATAATGAATGAGGGGGCCAATCACTGTACTCGTTACCCTATATGGGTACATAAACATATTGCAGTTATTCAAGAATATGTTACGAAGACAAAATTTTTATTTTTGTTCATATTTTTTGCGAAAAGCTTTGTTTTTTCCACGGTTTAAAAGTTTTTCGCAGCAAAATAATAGAAATAAAATATTTATGAGGAGGTGCTTATGTAGCCAAATCTATCGTTATTGCAAAGGGGAAATTCGTTTTGATATGATATTTTGACGTCTTTAAGTCCTATGATATATATTTTTCACAAACTACTTTTGACTATACCCGTTTGAGATTCACACATTTGTATCGATATTTTTAGTGAAAATTGTACATGACTGCATGAATCGTTATGAAAACGAGATAAACCATTTTCCTACATTATAAACAAGTTTTCCAAGGAAATGCTCGAAATAATTGTTGATTGCAATTTTTCTGACACAAAAAGAAAAATGAATAGCATTTTTGAATTCCTTGAAATATTTTAAAGAGAAGAATATTACATATTTCTTTTTAATTTAAATTATTATTGGAAAACGATAATAATTATTGAATTATTATTCAAGAAATAATTATTGCATTTTCGAAATAAAATTAATGAAACTAGCCTAATTTATCGTTTAAAAGTTTATAATAGAATTAATATTTTGTTTGGCGACATTTTTCCTGTTGAACACAAATGTTGTGTGGGAGCAGGCTAAGTGAGAGATTCTGTTACAAACCTACTTGTTTGTGTCAGAAAATTTGCCATCAACAATGTTTGAACAGATTTAAGATTCAAACAATAGATTGACTGTAATAAATGCCACTATGACTATTAAAATGTAGTTTGGTTAGAAACTAATTCAGCGAAATGCGTTTTTTTTTCTTCATAAATGTATTTAATACAAACAAAATTAAATAAAAAAAATTGAGTCGCTGAAGCGACTGGTCAACCAAATAGAATAATTCACATTTCTGACAAAAAAATATATAAACCTTTTTTTTTTTTTAAAGAGTAATAAATAAGTATATCAATGTTTATTAGTGTATAAAAAAGGTATTATGACTTCGAAATGATTTTTTAAAATTTTATTGGAGATGATAAATAGACAATGAAATACAGACCAATTTTGATGGGTATTGACATATTATTGATTGTTAATGCTTATTGTATATGTAATATAAATACTATTTTAAAAGCATCTTCATAAACCACGGAAATTTTAACTGAATATAAATAACAATATAAAAACGATCGTTATATATTTTTTTATTGCTTACAGTTATTTGTAATTTCATTTTGATTTACATGCAATTTGAATTAAAAATTGGATTTTGAAAACTACTTTAGCTAAGGTCTCATCAATATTAAGACTCCATATCTATTAAAATTTACCTGAAATACAAAATAAGAAGCAAAATATGTATGTCAGAAGTTTACGTAACAGATCAGTAACATCAACTTCAGAAACAAATTCTGTGGTAAAAACGTCATTTCCGGAAGAAAACTGCGTCATTGAATCGTTCCCGTAGATTGTTTACAAAGTTCTATGCTGCGACTTCAAACATTTCAGCTAAAAACAGGTAAAAAATTTTATATAATTTTTTAATACTTTTGAATACTTTTGAATTCACAAGATATCAAACAAATTAATTTCCGTTTTCCATACTAAAAGAGGTTTTAAACAATTCACCCATTCCTTACTTATATCAATGCACTTTGGCCCTGTTGAATGAACTTTTTGTTGAATGAACCGAATTTCATCTCGAAAAGAGTTTCGACTTTTCCGACAACTTATCTCGACTCTTTCTAAAGGTAAACCCTCGAAAATCTTTCCGATTACGATACAAACAGACTTCACTGAAATAAAGACAAAACACTGAAATTCCTCTATTGCAAAGAGGGGATCTACACTCTTAAAACGAACGAGCGGTTTTAACTCAGTCTGAGTTAATTTCCACTCCTTTCCGGTGCCGAAAATGCACTCCCCCTATAGGAGTGAATTTCACTCTTTTTCGGAGTGGGTTAAAGAAATAAAAGAAAACAATCTGCGTCCTACACTCTTAAAACGAGCGGTTTTAACTCAGTCTGAGTTAATTTT
>JAFNEN010002928.1:0-11384 GCA_019343175.1 Oedothorax gibbosus
TTTAAATTAAGGTTTCTTTATCCCCCGAAAAGATAAGATGTGGTGCAGACCCCTTAGGTTTTTACTCCATATGAACTAAAATTCCTTTTTTTTTTTGGGGGGGGAGGGTGGAAATAATTTTGATGGTATCGAGGGGTGGCTTTGGGGGGGGGGAATCGAAGTCGAATTTGGGGGGGGTGCGTCGTTAGCTCTGGGGGGGTCGGCACCCAAGTTTTAAGCTGATAATGAAAAATTATAAATTCCTTTGCAAGCAATTTTCTTTGAAATCCCTAAATGTACGTGGGCAGTAGTTTCACCTCAAAAACATAATCCGTTACTCAAACAAATCACAAAGAAAAAGAAAAAAAAACTATTGAAATTTGGGCGATATCCCGGTGTCCATAGTTACTTCCCCAAAATTGGAGACATAAATGAACTTAATAGCTAAAAAACAGATCAATAATATTACGTTTTTTTCGCTAACATCATTTGAGGTACTAGTAAATTGTTAGTTTCATTGGGGAGTTGAATTAACTTTCGCACTTAATTTTTACACGAGGGGAAAAAGGCGACGAGCGCCCTTTAATTTTTTAAAAACACAGTCAAGGGACAAAGCCGGTACCGGATTTGGGATCCAACGAAAATTTTTTTAAGGGGCCCCCCCAAAAAAAAAAAAATTTTTAAAAGGGTTGGGGACTTTGAAGCATTTTTAACGTGCACTCTACGTGGGATTTTTAGCCCGGATTTTCAGCTACACAGACCGGGAACCGGGCTTTTATAGGTCGGCGGGTTTATTTTGGCCATTTTTTGGTTATTTTTTCAAAATGAAAGGGCCCAAAACCCCTTAAAACGGGGTTTTCCCACAGACCCCCCGACAGGGGAAAAATTTCTACTACGTTTTCTTCCATTAAAAATTTTTAGTGAAACTAAAAAACGTTAGAAAATTTTTTCCTTAAACTTGACGCTTTTTGACTTTTAAAACGATTTTTTTAATTTTTTTCAAAAACCGCGGGGAAAATATGTTTTTACTGGGAAAATTGCATACTCTTGACGTTCCCCCTCAAAATTCTTCAAACCCTTTGGAAAAAAAATTCCCCATACTTTAAATCTTTAAGGGAGGGGTTTTGACAAGAAATTTCCCAAAGCGAAAATGAGCTTTTTTGCTTTATTTTAATAAGAAAAACAAATTAAAAAGCCCAAAAGGGGACCATTGCCCCCAAATAATTCGTGGGGAAAAAATTTTAATTTAAAACGAAAACCAAATTTAAAAAACTTAATTTTTTTTATTCTGTAATAAAGGGTTTTGTAAATGGTTTTCACAAAGTCCGTTGTGAAAATGGTTTCTTGAAAAAAAAAAATTTAAGGTCTTTTTTTTTTGGGGCTTTTTTTGAAAGCCATTTCAAAATCCTCCCGAGGAAACAATCGCGACCTTAGACTTGGATCTCGAGTTCCTTACGAAAAAAACGAGGTGGCGGCTTTGAATCGAGGGGAGAAAAAAACTGCAGGGGGCCATAAAAAAGTACAGAAAAAAATTTGTTTTTAAAAAAGGGAATTTTATTTTAAATTTTTTAAATTTTAAAAAAACTGAGATAAGAGGCAAAAATTTACCGTTTGATTATGAAAAATTTCCTTGCAAAATTTTCAAGTTATTTAAACCGTTATCAATGTAAGAAAACAACAATTTTCACCTTTAAAATAAAATCTAAAACCCTTGCTAACCAATAAAAAATTTTTTTTTTAAAAAGGGAATTAAATTTAATTTTTTAGAACTAATGATAAATTTAGTATTGTTTTGTTTTTTGGATTAATTGAAAAAAGGAAAAACCCTAATTAAAAAATTTTAAAAAAAAAATGAGCATTTTAAACTAAAATTGTTATTAAACGGATTATACTACAAGAAGATCAAGGAAGCAAAAAAACTATTTTAAAAATTTTTTTTTTTTTTAAAAAAAATTTGCAATAAAAGGGTTAAAAATTTTAAGGGGGGCCCAAAAAACCCACAACCCGTTTTTCCCGTTTTGGGCCTTTTAAAAAATTTGCCACCATGTATTATTTTTTAAACAGGGCAACTACAGAGAAATTTTTTTAAAAAGAGGTTAATTTTTTTATTTCTCAAGCTAGGCATGAAATAATTCCCCCCAAGATTAAAAAAAAAGTTACTTTACCTTCTTTCATGAATATTTTTTAAAATTTACAGCAACATATCGATAAAGAACAAAGAAGAAATTTTTTTAAAGCTGTTCAACTGTTATTTTAATTTGGGTAGTGGGGTAACTTTAAAAAAATTGTTTTTTAAAAAGTTTGGGCCCGACTTTTTATTCGAAAAAAGTGTCCCTTTTTACAACATGATTTTTAAAAAAAAAAAAATACTTTAAATTTTGAATGAAAAAAAATATAATTTTTCCCAAAAAATTTTAAAACCCAAAAACCCAAGCACTTAAAATAAAAAATTTTTGATTGATTTTGAAAAAAAAAAAAAAAAAATTTTTAAGAAATAAAAATAAAAAATATATTTTTTGAAGGAATGCAGAAAAAAAAAACTTTAAAAATATATTGTAAAAGAAGTAAAAATATATCAATTTTCCCCATACCATTTAAAAAAAATTTTCCCAAAAAAACATTAAAAAAAGATATTTTAAACATTTAAAAAAACTTTTCCAAAACAAAAAAAAAAAAAACTGACCAAAAAAAAACAAGAATGTTTCCCAAAAAGTAAGCTGTTAGAAAAAAAAACCTTATTTCATTGTTAAAAATAAAGCGACCCAAATAAAAAACTAAAATCAGTACAAAAATTTCTTGGGTTTTCCAACTACCCACCATTCATACCCCTATTTATATTTGCAAAAATTTTTTAAAATTTTAAAAACAAAAAAAAATAAAAAAAAAAGGGGATACCCAAAATGATTTTCCCAAACACCAAACCCCCTAGTTTATAGCCCAAAATTTTCAAGTCCCAATTTGTAAGGGGAAAAAAAAATTAAAGAAAACCCCACTACAGCCCAAAAATAGTAGAATTTCCCCGAGCTTTTTTTAAAACTGCCCATATATTTTTTCTTTTTTTATTGAACACTAAAAGTAAACATTTGGATATTGAATGAAAAAGTCCCAAAATTTTTTAAAAAAAACTCAGTAAAATGGGTACTAAAAATATTTGTAACTTTAGTTTCCTAAATGGAACCAAGTCCCAAACCAACTTAATAAATCCCAAAATTTTTCCTCGCAAAAACAAATTTTTTTAAAAGCCATGTTTATGAAATACATTTAACAAAAAACCCCCGGGAAAAATTTAATTAAATTCACACTACCAATGACAATAAGAATTGAAAATTTTGAAAAACAGTGGGATTTTTTTTATTTTTTTAATTTAATGACATCTTATCTTTAAGGCCCTAATAAACAGTCATCTTTAAAAAGCAAAAAAAATTAAAGAAAATATTTAAAAAATTTTTAAAAAAAAAAACAGTATAAAAACAAACCATAAAAAGTTTTAACCCAATTTACTATAATCCCAGGGGAAGTTAAAAAGATAAAAAAGTACATAATATTTTTATTGTTCCATTTTGGGTTACATAAACAAAAAAAAAAAATTAAAATTTTTTGAAAAAACTTTTTGAAAAAAATTTTTTTATGGAGCAATAATTTTTTTTTAAAAAAATTTAAAAAAAAACACTTGAATAAAATTTAAAAAAAAAACCTAAAGGCAAAAAACCCCAAAAATATATTTTTTTTACAAAAATTTTAGTAAATTTTGGGGAAAGGGAAAGTTTTTTTTTAAAAATTTAAAATTTGATTCAAAAGTATTAAAAAAAAAATTTTTTCCCCCAAAAACATAAATTAAAACAAATACAAAAAAGGTATACATTTTTTTTTTTCATAGAATAATAAAATGTTCTACAAAAATTTGAAAATTTACATTAAAAAAAATTTCATTTTTTTTCTCTTAGAATTTTAAGCTGGAATGGGCACGGCAGGCCTTGGCCCACAAAAGGGTGTTCCCCAAAAATTTAAAGCATTAGGGAATGAAAATTTAAAATTTAAATTTTTAAAAAAAAAAACCATTTTTTTTAAATTGTTAAATTTTATTTGAAAAAAAAAAGAGTATAGGTTTTGATGATTAAATTTAAATGTTTTTTTTATTTTTTGTCCTTTTCCCAAATTTCCCTTTTAAATGAAATGCGACTCAAGTAAAAACAAATCGGAGAAACAGTAACACGGGGCTTTAAATTTAAAATATTAAAATTCCCTTCCCAAAACCACTTCCCTTTCCCAAATAAAAAAAAAAACCAAAATGGAATCGAATAAAGTTTTTAATTTAAATTTATAAAAACAAAAGCTTCAGACTTTTGGGGAGTTGAACTTATTTAAAATTTTCAATGATTGTCTTTAAAAATAAAAAAAAAATGGAAAAGCATCTCTCCCGGGTGTTAACAGCCCTTATTTGGTGTGGTCTTTCACCATTTTAACAGGGGCCCTTTGATAAGCAAGTGGAAAAAGAAAAAAAATTTTAATTTGTAATAGTTCCTTTAATTCCCCCCCAAAAAAATTTTGTTTTTTTTCAATCTACTATGCTGTGAGAAACGGGTTAATTTTAAAAAAGAAGCAAAACATTATTTAAAAGAGTGACAAAATCAAATTGTATCATAAAACCCTAGAAATGGTCGTTTTTCCCTTTACATTAAGAATTTCTACCCCATTAGTAAAAAAAAGATTTTTGGGTTTACTTTGGGGAAAAATTTTAAGCAATATTATTTTTTTTTTTAATTTAAAAACCCTGAAGAAATTCTCCACAGCATATTTAAAAACTTTAAATTTTTAGAGCATACAAAAAAAAAATTAAATTTGAAATTTGGGGAAAACACTGCTTAAAAAGAAATTTCCTAATCATGCCATTTAAAGGGGGAAATTTTTTTAACATTCTAAAGAATATTTCTTTAAAAAGGGTGGCCCATTATTTAAAAAAATTTCTTATAACAATTTTTTAAATTAGCATAAAGCTCACAACACTACCCCCCCAATCTTCATGTAAAATTTTTTAGTAAATTATTTTAAATTTTACTAAAGAAGTTAAATATTATATATTTTCTGGTCTGGCGAAATAAAAATTTAAAAAAACAAATATAAGCATAAAAAAAGCAAAAGGACTTAATTTCTTGATAGAAATTTTGAAAAATCATTTTAGTTTATTTTATCCTTTTTTTGACTTTTAATGTTTTGATAAATTTTATTTAAAATCTTTTTAAATTTTTGATGAAAATGGAAATATGGGGAAATTATTTCATTTAAACTTGATCTTTTACTTCATAATTTTTTTCCCATCGAAAGGGACTATAGCAATGGTATGTGTTGTTTTTTTTTTCTTTCAAAAAATGAAAAAAATTTCGGTTTAAGAACTCTGAAAACCCTTGAAGCATGTTATAGGAATTGAAAAAAAATTTGTTAAAAAAGGGCCCCAGGACAGGAATAGAAAAACTACTTTAGCTCTGCAAATATTTGTTTTTCCATAGGGGTCATGAGAAAGCTTTAAAAACTTCTTGAAGGGCCGGGATCTAGTTGGACTTTTTAAATTAAAAAAAAAAATGGGGATTAAAGCATAGGGAGGGGGGAAATTTAAAAAAATATGGGGAGGGGTTTGGGCTGCAAGGGGAGGGGGGAAATTGATGTGGCATAAAAAAAAATTTTACATTATATACAAGCCCATCTATTTTTTACAGTAAAACCCCAGAAATCCCCCGAATATATTAAGTTACTATTAGATAAAAAAATAGACAAATCAAATTGGAAAAAAATTTTAAATATTTTAATTTAATTTTAAAACCCCCTTTTTAAAAGATGTGAATCATGCCAAAACTTTTTAAAACCGGGAAGAAATTATAATGGAAAATAATTAAAAAATTTAAAATTATCAAACATTGAGGGGAAAAATATAAAAATGTAACCCCTTTTAATTTTTGAGCCAATTTTTTAAATATATACAACTAACCAATTATGTAGTACTTTAAAAAAAACTATAGTCAAATTTAAAAATAATAACTTTAATCAAAAATTTGGGTAAAACCCTTTTTTCATTTTAAAAACCCACTAAAAATTAAAGTAATTTCAGGCCATTTGAAAAACACAAAATGTATATAAACTATTATGTTTGTATTTAGTCATTTTTTTCTTACATTTTTTCAAGTACTTTATGTTGTGCATATAATACCATGTTGCCCCCCATTTTAGGGAAATAGAGGGAGAGGGGTGAGGGGGCAAAACTTTTAAAACTTTGCAAAATTGTTTTCCCATTCAAGAAACCAAAATTCTAAACAATTTTTAAAGGGAGTGGGGAAAATAAAAACAGTGGATGGGCCAAAACTTTAAAATAAGTTGAGGGGGCAAAAAATGTGTTAAAAAAAAACCCACTAAAATTTTGTGTTTTAGTTTTTGGGCTAATATTTTTCAATCTACAACAGAAAAGGATAATTAAAATAAAAATTTTTTGCAAACTTTTGCAAAATTTTACAAAGAATTCACAGGGTTTTCTTTTTTATGAAACTTTTATCTATTCCATGCTTAAAAATAAGAATCAACAGGGTATTTTTTTTGGGTTTTTTTAATCCCTTGCAATAAAAAATCATACAATTTTTCGTTAAATCTTTTAACTATATTTTTTTCAAAATTATTTTTAGACTTGCTTGAAGGGGAAAAAATTTGCAAAAATTTTTTTCAAAAAACAAAAGCCCTTTGGGAAATCATTTTCAAAAAAGATTTCCCAAGTAAAATCAAAAAACAAAAGTACTTACAGCTCCCCCAAAAATGCTTCTTTTAAGGGGCGCTGCAAAAAATTAAGGTTTAAAAAAGGCGTGGTTTTTACCAAAACCGTGGCAAACTTAAAATAGCAGTAGCGCCTTCGTTTTTTTACAGCGAAAAACCTCTTTGAGACAGATTTTTAAGAGGGAGAGGAGGGCGCTTTAGGGGGAGGTTTGGGGCCCCCTTTTTCCCAAATTTGGGTGGGGGGTTTTTTTCCCCCCAAAAGGGGATATCTTTGGGGTGTATGACACTGCAAAAAAGTAAATTAAAAGAGTATTTTTAAGGTATTTGGGCCCAACATTCAGTTGAAACTGCAAAAGGGCCCCCATAGTAAGGAAAATATTTGGACTTCTTGCAGAAAGACAAGCCCAAAGGGGGAAAAAAAAAAACAGAAAAATATCTGTGGCCAAAGAAAAAAATTATTAGTTACTGTTCATACTAAAAAGACTTTCAAGGGGATTTTTTTTTTTTTTTTTTCCAAATTTTAAAACAAAGGGCAGTTTAAAATTTCAGTAAAGGACTGTAAAAAAATCTATGGTTTTTAGTAAAAGTTATGACCTAAAGCCTTTTTATAGCTGCAATGGTTTTCCGAAAAATAATTGTTTTTACTTTATGAGGGAAAAATTTTAGGGCCATTAAATTTTTGGGGAACTAAAAGGCCCCAAAAAAAATTTTTAAAAAATAGGATTATCATACAGACTACTCATAGATACACACTCAGTTTTTTATAATTAAATTGACAATTTCTTTGGTTTTTTTTTTTTGGGGGGATTGACATTTCACTAGGCTACAAAAAATTTTAAACAGGGGTTTAGTTTATTTATAATGACACCTGAAATTTGGGGAAAATTCCCAAAAAAGGATCAGTAGATGTATAATCGTCCTAAAAAAGGGCATTGAATCATATTTTGATAAAGTGTAAAAAAAAATATCAAATTTTTTTTTTTTAATTTAAAAAAATTTGAGGGGTTTTATTGGTTTTTAAAATTTAAAACTTTTTAAAAAGAATGAATTTTAAAAAAAAAAATTCTAAAAAAATTTGAAAAATTGTATAAGTAAAGGGATAAATTTCCTCAACCCCATTACACAGATAATTCCCAACCAAAGATTTAAGTTTTTAATACTTTTTACACATGCTTGTGACCCACCCCAATAAATACATTTAAAGTGAAAAACACCCAAAAAAAAAATTTTGAATAATAAAAAATGACATTTTTATTAGAACATAATTGGTCCTTCAAAAGACAAACCAAAAGGGAATTCTGCATGTAAAATGGGCAATAAAAAATAAATTTAGAATCCCCAGTTAACCCAAAGGGTTTAAAGAATCAGAAAAAATAAGCTTTTCCCAAAAATAAATTTAGAATGAAAAAATTTCTTTTAAATTTTATATAATAGAAAAATAGTTAAATACCAAAAAGAAAAATAGTTTTTTAAAAATTAAAAATTCGGTTAAATTAAAATGCTTAATTATTTTAAACCAAAAATATTTTATACTATTTAAAAATTTTAAAACATTTTTTAAATTAGCCCCCCTAAATAACTTTAAATCAATAGAAAAAGGGGGGAAAAGAAAGGTTTTTAAATAAAAAAAACTTTCAATAGGAAGAAAAAAAAGGAAACTTTTTTTTCCAAGAAAATTGGGCTAGATTAGATTAAAATAATTAAATTTTTGCACAAATAAAAAAAAAACGTTTTCAATTTTTCCATTTATATATACTAGAGACTTTTTGAAGAAAACCCCAAAATTTAAACCAAACCTAAAAAAAGAGCCCTTCTTGGAAAAGCGTAAAAAAAGGGGGCCGTAAAGTTTCATAAATGAAAAAAAAACTAAAATTGGAGCAAAAAAAGTTAAGTTTTCAAAAAAATTAAAAAGGGGCAAAAAGTTTTTTAAAAAAAACTTATTTTTTATAAAATTTTTTTGTTTTTCAAACGTTATGAAAGAGACCAAGCACAATATTGCCAAAATGTTACGATAAATTTTTTTTAAAAACAAATGCTTTAAAAAGGGTTTTTTTTATTGATTCCTATGAGTAAATAAAAATTATTTATTTTTTGGGTCAGTTAGCTTTTAATGCAATTTCAAGGCTTATTTGGTACAATATTTTTTACACCCGTCAAGTGATGAAAAACCACACCCGGGGCTGGAAAACCCCAAAACCCAAAACGCACAGGGCCTAAATCTTTAAAACCCCAATTATTTAATTTTCACCGCTCCAAAAAAACAAAACTTTATATATTGGTGTGGGGGTTTTTTTTTGCCCAGCCCATCAGTTTATAGGGTTGGGTAAGACAAGGAAAGAATATGTTTAAAAGGGAGCCTCCGGGGATGTTGCCTTGACCACCCGGGCCCCCAATTTAAATTTTGATTCACATTTCACTATATAAAAAGTCTATCTAACATAATTAAAAAAAAATATTTTCTAATAAACAAAAAGTTTAAAACAAAAAATTAATTTTCTTGTCGTAAAAGCAAAATTAAACTTAATATATAATTTTTTTAGGAAAAAAAAGTTAAACAAAAACCGTTGTAAAAAATGTTTTTTTGATTATCAGGCAGAGAATGTTTTTTGGGGAAAAACCCTAACTTAAAAGTATGATTCTGAAATTTTTAAGCAATAAAAATTTAAAAAATACAATTAATTTTGAAAAAAAAAAGGTAAATTTTACAAAAAGCGAATTGTTGCTGAAGAAAGGTTCAAGAAATTTCTTAAAACAAATTTTTTAGTTTTCAAAAAAAAAATTTTTTACCGGGTATTTTTATACAACTTTTTGTGTTTAAAAACACTTGCATTTTACACGACTCATGACAATAATAAAAATGAAAAAAACAAATGCCCAAAAGAAAACCCAAATTTTCTTTAAAAAAAATTTAAGGTTTAAAAACCCTTTAAAAATCCTAGTAAAAGTACTAAAAAAAAAAAAAAAAAAAAAGGGAAAAGGGAGAATTACCAAAAATTTTTTGATTTTTTTTTCGGCGCCTTTTTTTTTTAAAACAAAAAAGTTACAGTGGGACAATAGGATAAAAAATTTCAATGTCACTAAAGGCGGGTGCTAAAAAATTTTTAAAATGGATTTTTAATGAAGAATATCTTAAATTTTTTCCTAAAATAAAAGCTTTTTTTTCCCTTGGGCTAAAACACCCTTTTAAGAAATGTAAACAACCCTTTAAGGGCAGAGGACAAAACAAAATTTTTTTTTTGGGAACGAGATTTAGTGGGAAATTACAGTATTAATTTTATCTAAAACCAAAAAACCCTTAATAAAAATAAAAGATTCATCAAATTTTATTGGTGGAACCATAAACCAGGGTTTTTTTTTTTAAAGTTTTAAATAATTTATTTAATTTTTATTGATAGCAGGGTAAGCCATTTCAATTTTAAAAAACAGGGTGTGAAAATACAGAAGTTTTTGGGTTTTGGTTTTTCGAGGGGTGTTGCCCAATCGGGGGCCCCAAGTTCCAAAAATTTCGACCGCTGTTTGCTTGAAAAGCTTTTCCCTTTTTAAAAAAATGGATCACAATATTTTCCTTTTATTCGAAAAATAAATTTAAATTTTCCCAAAGGGTAAAATTTTTAGGTCATTTATTCTTTTAACCCAATCGAAAAGGGGAAAAGTACATTTTTTGGGAAAACCCCAAATTTTTGCAGTTTTTAAAAATCCAAAAAAATCCCTATTCAAATTGTCCCCTAAAATTTTTCGGGGGAAAAAAATTCCTTTTTTAGTTGGCTCTTCAAACGATTTTGCAGCCTTTAACCGGGGGAGTTTTTTAGTTTTTTGAGTAAAGTAAAAAGTTTTTTTAAATGAGATATTTGGGTTTTAAGGAGGAAAAAAAAACCCCTTTTTTTTTGCTCAAATAATTAAAAATTTTTTGGGCCCCCCGTCGGTTTTTTTTTGGTTTTAAAGGATTGGGGGGGGGGGGGTGATTTGGGAAAAAAAAAACTATGATAAAAATATGAAGCGAGTTGTAAAAAATTTAAAAAAAAAGAAGGACAAAACCCGCAAAGGTTTTCCTCAATGGCATGGGTATCCCTTTAAATTTCCCCAAACCACGTTTGACATTATTTCTTTCTAATCTAAATTTTAGATTTCCCGGAAAAGGGAAATGGGTATCCTTTAGTTTAAAGGGGCACTTCCGGCAGTTTCTTTTTTTTAAAATTTTTTAAAAAAATTTCCCTTCACATTTCTATATAGGTACGTTTTTTTAAATTTCCCATTTTAAATTATTTTTGCATAATGTTTTGGGGAACCCAGTAAAAAATGAAAAAAAGAATAGTTAAAAAAAAAATAATTTTTTACCAAAAAATTAAATATAGAATTTTTAAAAATCATTTTTTTAAAAATACCAAAAAAAAATATTAAAATTCCTTAGCAATTTAAAAATGGGTCACCCAAATAAATTTAAAACATTAAAAAAAAAAAAAGAACCCAAATTTAACAGTCTTTTAATTTCCCCTATATATTCCCTTTATTTCCCCCCAAAAATTCCCTTTTTAAAAAAACCCCAAGTAAACCCACTGATTTTCCTCAGTTTTCATGTTGTTTTAATACAATAACTAAAGTACTGATAATATTCAGTATTTTCAAAAGTTCCTCTAAGAAATAATTATTAAACTATA